>CAKKTI010000015.1:75434-97886 GCA_920105805.1 Condylostoma magnum
AGGATTATACCAGCTGCGAAGAGGTCAACCTCAGTACCTTTGTATGGTTATCGGGCGTGGATTTAAGGAGACATGTAGTTCTCTGTGCCTAAGTGAGTATGCAGAAGACCAGAGCCGTCTCTTCCGCTTAGAAGCATTGCAAAGCCAAAATCAGTTAGTTTTAGAGTAAAGTTCTCGTCAAAGAGGATGTTTTCTGGCTTTATGTCCCTATGTGTTATTTCGTTCTGATGGCAAATCCTAAGGGCATCTATTAAATTCCTGAACAATGCCCTGCATAAATCCTCGTTAAATTTGCCAGTTTTGAACAAAATTTCGAATAACTCACCGTTATTACAGTAATCCATGACTAGATACATGCAATTGTAGACTCCTCCATTATTTTTCTTTACATACACTCCATTCTCGTTTGCATTGACTAAGTTGACTATATTAGGGTGGCTTATTCGGCCAAGGGCGGACATTTCGTTTTGTACCATCTCTTAAAACCTTTAAGACATGCTGCCAGTAACATTCTTAATAATTTTGAGGGCATATTAATTACCTGTATCGATATCTTAGCCTAATTTCACAGTGGCTGTAGCACCTTTTCCAAGTTTTCCTAAGATTTAATAATTATCTAGCTGACTTGTAGCTGACATTTAATTTATTATAACTCTTTTATTTGCTTAAAACATGGATTTGGTGTCAGAAATCAACAGAAAATGATTAAATTAATGGTTGATATAATAATATAGTAAAGTTTTGGGATAAAGGAGTAGTTTTAATTGGTAATGCATATGGATGAGTTTTAAATGTTGTGTTTTCTAGTAACTGAAAACTAATGGAAAATTGTAGATTTGAGTATTTAAGATAACTATGCATTGGTTATAGTGCTGTGTGTATTTGAGATGCTTTCAATAGTATTATAATTCATATAAATGTTTTATACAGCTAAAAATGTCTATCTACATAACTAAAAGAAAGTCAAAAATATACTAGTTTCTAAATCCTTTCAATACATACTACACAAATCAAACATGCAAATAGCAATTCACTAATAATCCTCATAACACCCTCTCTACTTATCCTTCATCTTAAATGGTAATAAATGTTTACTCGAACTCCCGTAGACGTAATCAAAGGTCTTAGAAAAGGATAAGTTGATAGGAGTTAATTCCTCACAACCGTTTTTTCCGAGATAAGAGAAGAAGTGAAAAACTAGGACCTAAGCACAAAGCTAAACGCCGTATAAAAACTTTTCGTGCTTTCTTTAGAATGATACGAGCTAGAGTGAACATCCTTCCATATAATGGAGATAATGAGTTCTCCAAAATTCAACATAAAGCGTTCAGGCTACTTAATAGGCTCAATAGTCCTCCCAGGGCAAACCGATGTTTTATTTTTAGCTACAAATCTATTCCGCCGTGACATAATTTCCAGTAATTACCTAGACGCTAACCTATCAGTCAGCTGCCTTGGCAGTGTCGTGGACTCTGAACTAGCGCGTGAGCTATAGAACGAGTGTAGTACAATGCTGACCCATACAAAGCCAATGCTACGCAAAAAAACAGCAGCTTTATTCTTCAAAATCTTTTATGTCCACCCAGAAGCTCTAACAACTCATTTTGAAAGATTAGCAGAGAGATTGGCTGATGATAACTAAGGAGTGGTTACAGCCACAGTGAATACTATGTTTGAAACTGCGAGGCATAATCCCAGATACGTTTTATATGCTGCGAAGCAGCTCTATGACTTACTGGAGAAGAGTTAGAGTAATTGGCTGATTATTAAGTTGGTGAAGTTGTTTGGTATACTGGCCGGGGCGGAGCCGAGGCTAGTTAAGAAGATGGTGGAGCCGTTTGTGAAGTAATTGACTAATAATCAAGCGAAGTCTGTGGAGTTTGAGATTGTAAGGACAGTGCTGATATATATGCAGGAGTAGACGAACTTAGTTGAAGTATGCATTTAGAGGTTATAAGGGTTTCTGGATAGCAATGATCCTAATTTGAAGTATTTAGGACTCGTGTTGTATTAGATTGCTTTGCAGAATTGTATAGAGGTTCCTTAAGAGTTTAGGGTGTTTACTCTAGAAGCGTTGCAGAGTAAGGATATTACTATTAGGTTGAGGGCATTGGATATTATTCTGTTAACTACTACTCAGGAAACTGTTGTTGAAATTGTACATTAGTTGATTTAAGAGATTAATAATCCTAACTCAGTGGATATCAAAGAGGATATCATTGCTACTGTTTTAGGCATTGTATGCAGAAACCATTATGAATTGATTGATGACTTTGAGTGGTTGTTTAGAATACTTTAAAGCTTGGCAGTTATTAAAACTCAGAAAAATGAAAATTAGTTAAGTGGAATTATGCTTGATGTTGTATTGAGAGTAGAAGAGTTAAGACCAGAAGCTTGTGAAATGCTTATTGATGCCTTATAAAAATTTGAGGAAATTATAACTGAGAAATGCGAAGCACTGGCAGCAATGATCTTCATACTGGGAGAATTTGCAGATACACTAGAAAATGGGGTTCAATAGGCCTTATAAGTATTTCTAAGTGATAAATGGAATAAAGCTTAATTCCCATTGATAATCAAAAATGCATCGTATTCAGCAATTTTTAAGCTTTATATAAAAAGTAGTGAAAATTCAGAGTAAAAAGTAAAAGAATTGATTTAAAGCAAGTCATAAGATATAGAAAACATGGAATTGTAGGAAAGATGCTTATTTTTTAATAACATACTAGATAACTTAACAGAATAAACATAATAATCCCTATAAGAGTCGTTGACTCCCCTTCTTCCAGTACATCCGAGTGCCTAGTAATTAATATTTCCTCCAGACGACCTAAAAGAGCAAATACAGGTTGATGAAACTGAGCTTTATATACGAAAAGAGGATGGAACTATAGAGTATCTCTATTTTAGAGACGAGGACTTTTTATCACCAGAAACAATAAACCAGAATTCCTTACAAAATCTAAGAGAACAGCTTACATAATAGCAGCAAGCCTTCATTATCAAAGGGAAAAGTAAGAAAAAGAAGAAGAAGAAGAAGTAAGCTTAAGTAAAAGAAGAGGAGACTAAATAAGAAATTATTATCCAGGCTCCTAAAAGTGATAAGAAATACAAGGTAAATAGAAATGAAGCTCTAGTTCCAGATATGCCGTAGTAATTATATTAGTTATAGCCTAATAATGCTTCTTTTTATGTTTCTTAGGGGCTGTTGGTTAATGTTTATTTGACTACTTTGGGGGTGTTATATTTTGAATTTCTCGTAAAATTTTTGAAGATTGAGATGCTCTCAGTTCATTTAGACTCTTCTACTTGTGTGAATCTGAAAAATCGTATATTTAGGTTATATCAAATTCTATTATTGACCCATCATCTGAAGCATCTTACATGAGTTCTTATGCTTATTTAACGGCTTATTGGATCTAATATATACTGTTTCTCAATAACGATCTTTGCCTGTTACGATTTGTCAATCATCTGGTAGAATTTAATTCCTTTAGTGATTAGTCAAGCCTGACTTCTGTTTTATTTAAGCAATCAAAATTACAAGATATACATCCAGATGTTACTTTTTAACCCATTTTTTTACTTCAACTGTAGTCTTTTATGCTTTAAATCACATGGATCCTTTGTAGTTGCTACTAAGTAGTTCGGGAATCCTACTGCCTTTTTGAATCTTCCATACCTTGCTTCAAACTACGATATAATATCCTTACTTTCTAATGCCTCTTTGCTTTTAGTATTACTTTTCCTTTCATATGTCTAACTAAAAGTCTGCATTGAAAAATTCTTAGGCTCCTCTTTCATCCTTTTCAACTTTCTTATAGCCTCATTGTACCTAAACCCCAGCAGTCCATTAAAATCACTATGTGGTTACTCCCTATTGCATCCTTCCTTCTTCGGCTGGGCTAACTCGTCAATTCTTTGGCTTCTAACAAAACTGAAACCAATACTGGCAGATTTAGGTCTTGTAACTCCAATTCTTTAGTCAATTTAGTCCTTTTCAAGTCTTTTTTGCTTGATTCTATTAAGCATAATTTCTCTATTTTTCATTTACAATCTTTTATGCTTTAATTACTCTTATTTATCGATTTAAATCTTCCATTGAATGTTTTAAGCAGCTAGTTTATCCCTCTTCATTATGTCCCTGTTTACTAATAACTTAATTTTCTCTCTAGGAAGCTCATTTAATCTTTCGAACGGGGATTATATGTCATATTATCTCTTAGAAGGGTCCTTGAAGTTCTTTGAGCGTTAAAATGTCCTATTAAGCTAAGAAATTGCAGTCATTGGACGTTTAGGAGCCCCAAAGGTAGCAGTTGAATCAGTTCTAAACCACTGTGTATCAGTTGTATTCATTAATAAAGTAAATGTCTCAGCCTTTTTTCTGGAAAACTCTGAATCAAGACAATTTCCCTTCTTTGACTATAAGAAGCTAATCAAGTACTAGGGCTATTAACTGTGGAAGGTTGAAAAAGGAAAGTAAAGATTTATTCGGAACCATGCAAACTAAAGTCGAGCAATTAAGAAACCAGCTGTGAGATAGAAAACAGTAAATTGATTAATTGTAGACTACTCTTGAGCAATTTTAAGATAAGTACTTTAATTTAGAATCTGCTTATAAGGACATTAAATAGAAATACTTTAAATCAAGAGTATTAGAAGGAAGATTAATGCAGAAGACTAACTCTGTTAGCACTATAAAACAAGAAGTTAAGTAAAAGGTTGTAAGAAGGCCTAATAAGTAAAAAGTTGTTTTAAGCATGACTAGCATTTTCATTGCTGAAAAAAAGCCAAGATTAGTTAAGTTAGTAGTATAGCGATTGAACAGAAAAGGAAAAAGATATAAGCCTAAAATAATCGAAGATCATGAATAAAAAGCATTTTAAAGGATTAAATAGTCATGAATGAAGAAAATGATAAAGAATAACTCCCAAAAGGCATTTTATGAGGAAAATACAGTGTAACTATAAAAATCAGTAGAATAGCTAAGAACAGAAATACAGATATAGCGCCAAGCCGCAAGTAAAAAAGGACAAATTAATGATTAAATCAGTAAATAATTATAAAAACTATAATAAATGCATGATAAGTCGAAATAATCTATGATCAAGTACAATAATTTAGTTTTGAAGGAATAAGGGTTTAATGAACTTGATTTACTTTAAATGACATAAAATGTGTTAGACAAGCTATTAAATCTAGATAAAGAAAAACGGTAGTTAATAGAGAGTTTAAGTCAAGAATAACTATAAGTTTCCCATCTTTAAAATACTATTGATAATATTAAGTAAAATAATAGCATGAAATTAAAATTTCATTAGATAGTACAAGAAAATAATGAAAAAAAGTTATTAATCGAGTAATTATAGAAAAAAGATCAGAAGTCGACTAAAAAGATAGATTAACTCATACCAAAATTAGAAGAAAGAAATTAATAATTAAATAAGAAGATAGAAATATTAGAAAAAACCAACGAATTCTTAAAGGAAAGAAATTAACATCTATAGGATGATTTTAACAGGTTAAAATGTATAAAAGTAGACCATTCTTCAGAAATTTTAGAATAATATAACAAGACCAAGTAATAATATGATTTTCTCAAAAAGCAAGTTCAACATATCCAGGAAGAATATAACTCTGTCAGCAAATCAAACTAATAATTAAAAGAAGGATTGCATCAACAAATCCTCTGTAACAATTGCAGGTAAAATTTAACAAATGTTATTTGTGGAAACTGTAAGTACTAAATTTGCTCAAATTGCAAAGTCTACCATAAAACAAGATGCATCGGGTCAAATCCTTACATAAAACTAAAAGTTTTAGATAATATAATAAATCTACTAAAATATTAAATGGAATTAGAGGAAAAATTATTTGAAAAAAATAACTTCATTCCTGATTATAACAAACTGTTTCAAGGGGTTGTAAAGGTTGTTTTTACTTAAATTGATGGAATTGCACTTAAACTTAGACATTTGAATCAAGAAACTAATCTATTGTGGGAGCTAGCAAGTAATGATGAGAAATTTTGTAACGAAAATAGAAACTTACTTAATGATACCAGAAAAATTGTAAAAGAAACAACACATGCTGATTTAAAAATCGATAAGAAGAAAAAGAATTTTATCCAGGTGGCCAAATAATTCGACTTTTAATTGAATTAAACTTTAAATGAAGTTGAAAAAATAAAATATGAGTCAAATAGAAGCTTTTTAAGATTAAATGAAAGTATAGAAGGGTAAAGGAAATACATTTAAAATCTTGTAGCTGAGAAATCCTCGTAGTATAAGGCATATTAATCTATTTTTCAGTGAAATGATAATCACTATGTAAAAACCAGTTATAGGACTGGATAACGAAAAGAGCCAAAAATCGTGTTTTCTAATAATATTCTGACTAATCATTGAGTAGGTAGTAATGAAGTAATTTTTAGGTGTAATAAAAATTGCGTATATAACGGATATCATCTATTAGACAGTTTTAATCACGCAGCCTAACTTCTAAGCAATTTGAATAATTTAATGAAGATTTACCTATATATCAAGCTGACATGTGAGTAAGTTTAAAATTTACTTACTTCTCTATAAAACTAAATTGTGTTCAAAATAAATCAATATTTCTACTACAACGGCTCATGCTCAAGTTTGAATGCTAAAGAGTTTTGAAAGGACTAAAAAACATTAAAATTTATACACAAAATTAAAGACTGTAAGAATAGATTAGTAAATCAGCTTCCAAAACTAGATTCATATGCAAAAGTGATTTAAGACAGTATAAAAAACAACTAAAATTCATGCTTACCTTTAAAGCAAGACTCTCTAATAAATGATAGAATATTATATGAAGACAGAATATAAAGTCATACTGTATCTATAAGTAATATTATCAGCTTTTTATTACAAATAGACACAGCATCACATTATTAAATTTTCTAGCACAAGCAGCGCGACTGAAAATCTGTAATTGTATTTTTAAACAAAGAACGGATTATAAAGAAAGATCCTAGATCAAAGATAAAACTCCGCTAATACCCAATTTATAAACTATTACACCTAAAATCCCATATTCTATACAAAATCCAGCCCTACAGCCACCTTATAAGACTTCTAGAAAACCGTAATAATCTAAGAAAACAAATGCTAAGATTTGTATAGAAAAATTAAGACAGGCAAACTTGAATAAGACAAATAAAAATTCTAACAATAAGTAAGTTTAACATGGATGAGACATAGCGTAGAATACAGCACTCATACGGCTCAAATACCATCGGTACTCATTCTTATAACTCCAGCTGGGACTTCATATCAGAATAAGTAGAGTATGAAGATTAATCTCCAATACCCACGAGCACAACTAATGAAAATTTAAACTCTTTATTGCCTTAAGATGAAGATTCATTGGAGTCAAGCTCAATTAAATCCAGTAGTTGCGAGGAAAGCGATTTATCATAAAAGATTTCACCTATCAATGCATTTTTGTAAGAAGATAATGCAACTACATTATAAAGAAGAGCTTAGATAATGCGTTTAAAAAGAGGAAAAGAAGTAAAATCTATAGATTATTTAACAAATTAGCTTAATAAAGAAACTAAGCGGCTACACAGTGCAGGATTAACAGGATGGAAACGTAATTATGTAAAACTTAAGCATAGGTAGTCAGCTTCCTAGGCTACTTAATTTAATCATTATCAAAGATTCAGTACTTAATTTTTCAATACATCTAAGTCCTCTACTCCCTAGTAATGGAATTGAAGTGAGAATATAAGAAGAAAAGGAGTTGTGTAGATTCAACATAGACTAAAATCTAGATTATTTACCTCATAGTAGATACAAAAAGTTGTTAAATAAGAAAGTAATGAATAAATTTAGAAATTATTCAATGAAGCTAGTCCTGCATACACTCCGTAGTATAAAAAGGTACTTTCTCAGACTACAACAAGATATTAAAATGCGTTAAAGTAAAAGATTTAAGCTATTGTAAGGAATAAGTCTATTTCTCCTGATAGGAAGCTAAATGTTATATAGGGAGAGTTTTCAAGACTTAATCATAGACACAGGAAATTGTACAAAGGAACTAAAGTTGAAGGGGGATTTTTAATTACTATGACTTGATTTCTGCTGTAAACTTGGCTAATTGCTCATTTTTTGTTTTAATAATGTGCTAAAGTCTTCTACATTTCATTTCTAATTGTTTTAATTTTGAGTTTAATTATATTTAATCTTGATTTGAAGGTTTTTTTGCTATTTAAGTCTTTTCATTTTACAATTGATCCTAAACTTATGTATTTTATTGCTCTTATGACTTCTTTAATTGCTATTATAGTTCTAATATTTATAACTAGAAATCTTATTAAAGCCTTTCTTACTATAGTTAATGTTATTGCTATATTCTGAGCATTTATTACTAAAAAACGGTTTCTTTTGCTTAAAATAAGTAATCATGGAATTAGTTTTTAAATTCCTACAGTTCTTAAATCTTTCACAAGTAGTTTTACTCTTTCTCCATAAATTAATCTCTTTCCTATATTACTTATTGTTGATACTCCTTAGCCTACGATTAGATTTTTTCTAACTGTTCTTTATTTAAAACTGTTCCATTTGCTAAATTATTTATTACTGGTAAATCTCCTCGACTTTCTTTAATAAATACTCCTCCATGCTCTTGTATTAGATTAACTTTAAGACTTTCTAATCTTTGTGATTCCAAATTTGACCTTTTTTTAGTTTCATTCAATTCCTTTTACAATTATTTTAGCTGTTCAGCTAGTTTTTCATTTTCTTTCTGAAATCCAACCAATAAAACTTCCTATTGCTGCTCATTTTTGATTAAATTTTACTTTTCTTGTACATTTTTCATTTTTTCAGCATTGAAAGTCTTTTTTAGCTTCAAAGTATCTTCCAATTGCAGCTTTATTGTTTCATTTTCTTACTTTAATTCTTAATTTTCCTCTTACAGCTTTTCAATGTCTTCTTGGTTGTAATTAATCTCTTATTCTAATCCGCTAATTCGATGCATTAACTCTTTATATCTTTCATCGCTTTGCAATGGTTATACAGAACTTTCCTTAGAACTTTCCTCTGAACTTTATCTCTTAAAATCTCTTTCCATCTAAATTTTTTCATATCTTAACTCAACAATTTCTTCATTTTTCTGTTTGATTATTTCAGACTTTTACTTTAGCTCTTAATTCAAATCTTCTATTTTATTTTTCCCGATATCCAGCTCCTTCATCAATTATTCAATTTCAGTTTTGTACAACTGTATATAATTTTTAGCCTCTTACAATTTCAATCTAGTTTCTGTCAGCTCTCCTTCATTTAACTTATTAATATCTTCAATAATCTCTTTTTTCTAATACTGATATATCTCTTCTTACTTATCTAATAGCATTTTCTCGACTTACTAAACTCTCTGCTTAAAGTAATTAAGTTCATACTCTATTACCTAGTACTTAACATCCATTTCTGGTGGAGGTGGTACATCATCCGGTATTTTCTAATAAATAACATAAATAGGGCCATTTTGACCTCCTTGTGCATTAATAGCTTTTTAAATATCAGGATCCTATAAAATTTCTGCTTTCTGCGGTCTAAACTCCACTTTCTCCTCAGCATCGAAGCTTTCTACTTTTATTGGACTTTTGATAGATTCCACTTCGGATTATTCAGATCTTCCACTGCTGCGTAAGGAGCTAAGTCTTCTTGATTTTATAGATCTACTGGATCCCATACTGGAGCCTATGTCTTTAGATGCTTCAGATTTTTACTCAGGGGAAACATAAGATAATCTGTCAGAGCTTCTACTGATTGACTCATATACACTTTCTTCCATACTGCCGCTTTCCTAGTCCTGCACGGAAGGACTGGAAAATCTATTGGAGGGAGCTTAGAAGGGCTCAGTCTGTATAATTGGGTTCTCTGAAGACTAATCAAACTCCTGATAGCTATCCTCTTCACTACTATCTTCCTCTGATTCAGAGTCCATAGGTGAAATCATAGCTTTTATATCATCTGGAAGACTCTCAAACCCTTTTATAGGGGATTTCCTGAACTTTTTACTTGAATTTTCACTTTTATCTCATTCAGAGTCTTGGCTTTCTTCAACAAAATCGTTAAAAGTGACGCCTTTCCTTGGTTTTTCATCTTTAGGTGTTATTTCCTTCTTTAAAGTTGATTTTATGCCGGGTGTTGGTTTATATGCTTATGGGACTTCTTTAGAGGGGGCCTTTATATTACTAAAATCTATATTAAACTCATATGCATTCTCACTTTATTAGTTATTTTAAGCAAATGCCCATTGGGACTATACTGGCCTTTTAGCTTACTGGTGAAAATTTCACGTGTTTTATTGATTAGAAAAATCATATGGATCTTTTTAATCATTTGAAGAAAAATCATAAGGATCCTTCTATTAATTACTCTTAGCAGCTGTATTAAACCCTGGTGCAATTTACCCTCCTTGTTTATTAGCTCATAAATTAGATGACTATTTTGCTTATTAAGACGGAGCAGGTGGATTCTTCTTTTACATTAGACTTTTGGCGAAATCTAAAGCTGACTGTTTCTTTTAATCTAAATTTCCCTGTACTGGCTTTACTTGTCGCTTTGGCACATAGTCTTCAGAACTGCTTTCATCATTATTCAGAAAATTGTTAAAATCGTTTGAATTATACAAATCCCCGCTGCTTGAACTTCCTAAATTGGCCATTTTAAAATTTTATATAAATTAATGAGTAGCTTTCCTATTTATAAGCCAGGGTTTTCTAACGAGTAAAATGCTTTGAAGATTATTAAAAAGATTGCATAAAGTAAGATAAGCTTGCGGTAAATCATTAAGCATTATCTGCCGTTTAGTATGGAATAAGTTACTAGAGAGGCATACTCATAATTGAAGGAACTTCATAAATTTTTTATTAAATTGATAGAAATGCAATAAAAAGATAATCAAAGTGGTAGAAAGTAGATAAAAACTTAAAGATTCAAGCCTGGTATCCCTTTAAAATCTAAACTTTTAACAGTTGCTCCGTAGAAAAGTGCATAATCAAACGCTGAATATATTATTTAGTTATTAACTTAGAAAATAAAGGAACATAACTTAACATTAGAGCAGTGTTTCAGAGCTGCTGATTTAGATTAAGATGGAATTGTTAAAAGCAGTGATTTTTAAGATTTCCTTATGAATTTAGATCTAGGGTTAAATCCCTTATTAATTACTCGTTTTATAATGACTTTAGATGAAGATTGTAGTGGTAGAATTGAAATATATGATCTAAAAACAACTCTAGCAGCTTATAGTGCATGCTCTGAGGCAAATAACAGTAGAATACTGCATATAGGTAATAATATTGTAGAAAGATTAGGTAAAATCCTAATAGATTAAAATTACACAGTAGAAGATTTTTGTTAGTAGTTTACAAGTGATTCTTTTATATAGACAAAAGATATGATAAGGGTACTGAGTTAGTATGACTTTAAGCATGTTGATATAATGATTCTAGTTAGTATGCTGGATTTATAGTAAACGGGAAAAATACCCGTCATTGAACTACAGAATTTACTTTATTGAGGAAAAAGACTTTCTAAATAGGGTAAAGGTGGCATTAATATAAGAACAATTAGCTCATCTGCTTAATCCAGTAAAAGAAACAGTTAGCAGGCTTTAGTGTTATCATCCCCTTAACCAACTGAGTAACAAGCTATTCTTCATGTGCGTAATTTAGATGTAACTACAGCTGGGGAGTTGAATATTGCAAAAGTAAACAAACCTAGAGCAAAAAATAGATCTGACTTATCTATTGTAAGGTAAATCGAAAATTTACAGTTAAATACCAGTGAAGAACTAAAAGTACAGAGCTTCGAATAGGTTGGAAGACAAATCAGTTTTGGAAACACAGTCAATTTAATTCCCAATAGAATAGAAATGCCTTCTGATATATCTGATATTCTACCAAAAAATAACTATTATTTAACCACTCCTAACTTTTATAGGCCATAAACTATAGATACAAATTCTTATACTACTTTGTAGGATGCCTTAGGAAATATTAAGTAGTAGATGCAAGGAAAACCTCAGCTAGAACAAATTTTATTCGATAAGTTTAGATAGAAGGATATGAAAAATACAGGATATATAAAGCTAATCTAATTTCAGTATATTTTATACAACAATGATATAATTTTAACTGATGAATAAAAGGAAAGTTTGAATAAAGTTTTAGATGATGAGAACAATGGCAATATCAATTATGACTAATTTCTGAATTTGTTGTAAAATTTTTAAATTTCTAGTTAAATTAATTTTCCAGCTCCAGAATAAGCTTTAACACCAACTCTTCCTAATCCTGATAACTAATCAACTATACTAGAAATAAGGAATTATGTTATAACTGAAAATGATTACTTTAATCCTAGTAAGTTTAGACAATATTCCACAATTCTCAACAGTGAAATATCTGCTCTAAGGAAATGCTTAGATTTGCTATAAGAAAATGAAGGATTTTACATAGATTAAGAATTTGGGCCAGAAGCAGAGGAAAATTACAAATTCTCCTGTATATACAAAAGTGATAACAAATTTTCAGATTTACTACAATTTGCGAGAGATATAGAGTGGAAAAGACCCTAAGAATTCATATAAAGTCCTAAGTTTTTGTCCTCTATACCATAAAACACAATGCAAGGGTTACTTAAAAACCAGTACTTTTTAGATGCTTTATCACTATTATCAACTTAGCCTGAATTTATATACGGATCTGTTCCAAATTTATGCGAAGCTGACATGGTTACACAATAGAATGTTTTTGGTATATCAAAGGGAATATATCCCCCTTTGTTTCATATATTTTCTAAGTTTGGCATGTATGTTTTCAAGTTTTTCAAATATGGGCATTGAAGGTGAATAATTGTTGATGATAGAATACCGATATAAAACAACTAGTATTTATTTGCACATGGGGCCAATCCTGATGACACTTGAGTCAGTTTAATTGAAAAGGCCTATGCTAAATTATACGGGTGCTATGAAGCTTTGGACGATGGGAATATAAAAGACGTTATAATAGATTTCACTAAGATAAGTGTGGAATAATTAAAAAAGAAGAAGTTTTAAAAGAATAAAAACGACTTATGATAATTATTTTGCAATTTAACAGGATAAAAATGTTTATTAACAACAAGGAAAGCCTAGTAAAATACTTCTAGGAATTAATCACTTATTTAACAGTCTAGAAACTACCCTATAATTGACCTGATTTAAATAAATCATCCAATTAACAAAAATTTTAAGAAAAGAGTATTCAGAATGCTTAAGCCTGACTCAGAGACGTATAAAGGAGATAAGTGAATAAAATACAAGACTTAAAATCCAACCCTTCACATATACTTACAAACAGAGTTGGCAAAAATAGACAGCATTGACCCTTATGTGAAAAACTTCGAAGCTGGTGCTGAGGTTTTCGTCTCTTATAAAGAATGAAGGAAAAACTTTGAATAGCTAACGATTTGTCTTACTTTAATTTCATACTGGCCCGGTGTAAAATTTAATGATGAATGAAATAAAGAATAAGCCGGGGGGACTCCAAATCCTCTAAATAAGGACTAATGTTAACTATGGAGCAAAAACCCTCAGTACATTTTTGAAGTTTACGAGCAATGTGAGATTTTTATATCCCTTATACAAGCAGATGGAAGGTTTAATCTAGAAGACAATTTTCCGTACACAAACACTATCAGTTCTATCAGTATAAACATACTAAGAATAGAATTCAACGATACCAAAGCCCATATGTTTGATATAAATCGTGTAATCCTAATGTGCAAGACGAAGTAAAAGTAAGAGATTCATTGTAAGTTTAAGCTCTAATCAGGAAAATACTCAATAGTTCCTTCATTAAAAGACCCGGATATTTACTCATAATTCTGGCTTACATTACGCCATAGTTGTGATAAAGACCAAGTGAATATTTTTAAAGCGGAAGACCCAGATTTTGATATAGAAGTTCTAGACGATGAGCTCAATTTTGAAAATGAAAACGTTGCTGATGATGTAGTTGAAGATGTGAAACCAATTATAAGCTATTTATCAAGCCAAGCTTCCTAATTTAGTTATAATTAATATGAGTGGATCCATTATAAAAATATCAGAGGATAATACAGCTTTAGTGTAATTTTTAAGTAGCAAAGAATTAAAGGAAAAGCGAAAGTAATATGAAAAAAGCTTGGATATTAAACAAGCTAACAAACTAAATGAAGATATTTAAGACATTATTAAAGAATAAAAGGAATCTGAAGTTAATTAGTTATATGTTAAGCATGAGAATGAAAAGGCTGAATTGTTGTGAAGATATCAAAGAGAATTAAAGCATTTTCATGAGATATGGGAAAATCAGCTTAAGGATTACAAATAAAGTTGTAAAGATGCAGAAAAGGAGATTTTAGGAAAACATAGTAATTAGTTAAAGGAGGGAAAGTAAAGCATTGAAAAATCGATACCAATAAAGCCTAAGTACAGCACTAAGTATCTAAATCTTAACAGATAATGCGAAATGTTACTAACTAAGTAAGAATATAAGGATGCTGCATTTATTAAAAAGTAAATGAATCAATTAAAACAAAAGGAGAATCAATCATGAGCAGAATAAAGAAATAAGTTGATATAGTAGAAACTATAAATTATATACAATAAGTAAAATAAATAGTTCAAAAGCTTTTAAAATCGGTGCAAAAATGGGTTTGCATAGATAAAATTTCAAAAGTCATAGGAAATAGAATAATTAATCAAAAGATTTTAACATTTACAAAGAGAATTAGAACATTCTCATAAACTAGAACTAAATAAATTCGAGGGAAAACATACAACAGGTGCAGGGATAAAGAGTTATAATCCCTCTTAGAAGTCCAAAACTATGCAACGTAGTACTATAACGCAAAGATAAACCACAAGAAGAATTACTAGTCCAATGCCCAACTAAAACAAATCAATGCGGGCATCTGAGTTAAAAGATAGTAATAAATAGTAATTGTTATAAATATGCTTAGTCGTCATATTTTTCGTGGTTTCTCATAGGATGGCTCAGTATCTATGATAAAGTAGCAAATATAGAAAATGCTTTAACAGCCGACTAGTAGCTAAAGTTTAATGATATAAGGCTAGTATCATCATTTTACTTAAAATCAAACATTACAGGCTTGTTAATAGCTAATTACTTCACAGATTTTAAACTAGAACTAAGTCATTAATATAGATTTACTAGAGCTTTACAATCTTGATAGTTCATATATGAAAGAGCAAACTTTAGTTTATAATATTGGAAGACAGGCTAATGATATATATGGGCATCTAGCCTAAAATGGATTGTCTAATGATCATATATGATAGGGAAAACAAATAATCAATAATTGATTTGAAAAACTTATGCAAAAACATTAAACTTCTAATATAAACTAAGAAAAGTAAAAAAATATAGAATAACTTGTCAATATAATAAATCAAACTATTTCAAAGTACAAAAAGGTAGTGAAAATATAATAAATTGATATTTAAGGTTTGTAATATTTGCTTGAAAGGTTAAGTTTTAATGATTCTATTGATATTTTGATATACTCCTTTCTTTCACTACAACAAGAAGAATAATTTGGGGATTTAAGTGCATCATTTCTGGTAGAATATATCGACTTTCTAGGTGAAGTAAGCACTGAGCTAGAATTACAGCCACCCCTTGTTATTTTCAATCAATCTCACTTTTTATACAGGATAGATCAAGTTGACTACTTTTTCTATAACTATTTGCAATAAACTTCCAAAAAGCTATTTTATAATCAAGTTTTTAGTGGAACAGGCCATTTCAGAGAACATTTAAGATTTATTGTAAATAATCCTCAAGAATTTAATTATTTCTTTCTATATACAGATTAGGAAAATTTGCTAAAGCAGTTAGAAAAAAGCGGAGTTCCTGAGGACCAGCATTAAACATTCTGTAAGGACTTTCATAATTCTATATTTTTATAAAATATACTAGAATAATATGCAACAACTAAGACTCATAAATTTGATTTAACTGGATTTTAAAGCAAGATGGAGAATATAACAGTTGATTATATAGATTAAATTCTAGATTCAATATAAGAAATAGAGATTTAAGATAATTCCCTAAAACAGATGTTTTTATAAGTAGATAACATACCTTTAAGAGCTTGCATGCATGTTTTATACAATATGCATAATGAATAGGAGTTAGAGATAGACCCTGTTACTCTTAGCTATGATGAAGCCTTAACACTCTTAGTTGGTAACAACCTTCTTTATTATGATAATAGTAAGGTGTATTTTGACCAATAAAGTTTTTAAACTTACATAACAAAGTCTAAACATTGGCCTTTAACTCAGTCATTAGCAAATAGAATCAAGAATAAGCAAGCTCATAGTTTAATACAAAATGCTAGTTAGATAAATGAATAGTTTTAAATCTAGTATAGTAATAAGAAAACCTAAATATAACAATGCATAGAGAAGATCGAATTCTTGCAAAAATATACGAAAAAGTATGAATTAAACTTAATTATTTCAATAGAAATATACAGATTAGTATTAAACATTTACATTTAAGAAGTCAAATTCATAGATAATGCTTTGAAATTAGAAACTTTAGAAAAGGGAATATTAGAAATAAAAGCTTATGAAGACTATCGATGAGTATAAACAAGAAATCAAGTCTACTATAATATAATCAGCACTTATATAACGAAATTTTGGTAAATTACACAACGAAACACTTAAGATTAACTAAAGCACTGATGCTTTAGCATAGGACAGTATAACCACAGCTAAGAAAATCAGAAAATATAAGAAAATCAATGCATAACTAGCCTCCTAAAACACCGAACTACGCCAAACCTGGCACTATTAAAAATCTATAACATAAGAGCAAAAAGTACATCTAAAAGCGCAGAAAAAAGCTGTAAAAACCCTGCAACAAAAACTTCATAAAACCCTCAATTCCCTCAACACCTACCAAAAAGAGCTAAAATACCTCACTACCAAAATTCTTAAAACCCAATCAAACTAATAATTCCGTCTTGTTTTCCATCTAAAATTAGTGGTTATATATAAATGTCACACAGGAAATTTGAAGCACCTAGACATGGGTCCTTAGGATTCCTTCCAAGAAAGCGTACTCTTAAGCACAGAGGTAAAATCCGATCTTTCCCCAAAGACGACCCCGAACAGCCCGTCCACCTGACCGCATTCATGGGATACAAGGCAGGAATGAGTCATATCCTACGCGAGGTGGACAGACCCGGGTCTATGGTGCACAAAAAGGAAGTTGTAGAAGCTGTAACAATCATTGAGACTCCCCCGATTGTAATAGTCGGCTTAGTTGGGTATATCGAGACCCCCCGTGGCCTGCGTGCCCTCACCACAGTATGGGCTCAACACCTAAGCGAGGAACTAGTCCGTCGTTTCTACCGCAACTGGGTCAAATCTAAGAAGAAGGCCTTCACTAAATACAGCAACAAGTACGGCAGCAACTCCAACGACATACAGCGCAGTCTCGACCGTCTTAAGAAGTACTGCAAGGTGATCCGTGTGATTGCACATACTCAGACCAACTTACTAGGCCTGAAACGTAAGAAGGCTCATGTTATGGAAATCCAGCTTAATGGAGGATCTGTGAGTGACAAGGTAGACTGGGGATTTAATAAGTTTGAGTAACAGATTTCCGTTGATGATGTGTTCTAACCTAATGAAATGCTTGATACTATTGGAGCTTCTAAGGGTCATGGACAGGAAGGTGTGATTAGTAGGTATGGAATCAAGAATTTGAATAGAAAGACGCATAGAGGTAGGAGGAAGGTTGCGTGTATTGGAGCATGGCATCCCGCTAGAGTGTCCTTTGCTGTTGCTAGGGCTGGACAGAGAGGGTATCATCATAGGACTGAAACCAATAAGAAGATATATAGAATTGGAAAGCATGACGACCCTGGTAATGGAGCCACTAGTTAAGATGCTACTGATAAGTAAATTACTCCTATGGGAGGATTCGTGCACTACGGTGTTGTTAAGAATGATTTCTTGATGCTAAAGGGATCTGTTATTGGAACTAGGAAGAGGGTTATTACTTTAAGGAAGAGTTTAAGAGTACCTACATCAAGGAAAGCTAATGAGCAGATCAATCTCAAGTTTATTGATACCTCTAGTAAGTATGGACATGGAAGGTTCCAGACTTCTGATGAAAAGAATGATTATTTCGGACCTTTATATAGAAAGATGAGGAGACAGGAAGAGGCTAAGGATAATTAGTAATTTTAGTCTTTTAACTGATATTTCCTTCCTATTAATATGATTTATTATTCTAATACCTTAAAAGCTAGTTAACAATTGATTCCCATTGGATTCATTTCTCCTAATAAAACTCCCTATTAACTTATGCATCCAACATATTACAAACACATCATAACAAACATAATACTATCTAGCATCCAAAGCTTAAATATGATTTTAAAGATTAAACTATTTTCCTATGGCCTAAATTTCTTATTAAAATGGAAACTTCTAGAAGCCCCCTGTTCCTTGGCCAATCTGTTTAGTTTTTACTATAAAAATGAGCTTTTTTTAAGGAGGATTTCCCTTTGAGGAAATGTTTGGCGGCCGTGCCCCCAGAAACACCGAACCTGTAGACAACGAAACCTATTACAACCTATTAGGTGTCACAAAAGAATCTTCAAAGAGCGAGGTCCACAAAGCCTACTTAAAACTAGCAAGAACCAAGCATCCAGACAAAGGAGGTTCCCCTGAGGAATTCCAAGCAATAACTCAAGCACACGACGTTCTATACGATGATGAAAAGCGGTAAATATACGACTAATACGGTGAAAAGGGTATAAACGAGGGTATGGGATCCAGAGGTGGCGGTCCTTAAGACATTTTTGACCTTCTAAACGGCAGAAGTGGCAGAGGAGGCAGAGAACAGGTCCGCAGAGGACCTGATGTCTAGTTTCCCTTAAAGGTAACACTAGAGGACCTGTACAATGGTAAAATCTCAAAAATTGCAGTATAGAGGGACAGGAACTGCGGGGAGTGCGGTGGAGCGGGGGGGAAAGATGCCCGGTAATGCGATGAATGCCGAGGTAAGGGGAAGGTGGTGAGGATGGAGTAAATAGCACCAGGAATGTTTACCTAATCAGCCGGGCCGTGCAGGGCATGTAGAGGACAGGGAAGGGTGATGGATCCTAAGAACATTTGTAAGGGGTGTAAAGGAAAGAGAGTTCTCAAGGAGAGGAAGGTGATTGAGGTGCAGGTAGATAAAGGAGCTCCGAATAAGCATAAGGTTAATTATGCTGGGGAGAGTGATGAGGCTCCTGGACTACAGCCAGGAGACCTTATTGTTATCTTAACGGAAAGCAAACATGAGACTTTTGAGAGGAAAAAGGCAGATCTGGTCATGAACAAAAAAATTACACTGAAACAGGCACTTACTGGGTTTAGTTTTGATATAACGCATCTAGATGGAAGTAAGAAGGTTATTAGGTCAAACGAGGGAGACATTATAAAGCCGGGAGATGTAAGGACTGTAATAGAGCTAGGAATGCCTATTATGAGGACTCCCTGGAAGTACGGGAATCTGTTTATTTACTATGAGGTTGAGTTCCCTCTGCCACGGTCTTTGGGAGCTTAGTAAAGAGAAGCTATCATTTAAGCCTTGCCTGGGGATTAAATGGATATAGAGCCTCAGGAGGGACAGGAAGTGCATAGCGTGCTACCCTTCGAGAAGCAGCATATCACAGAAAATAGTACAAGGATACATAGCGATTACAATGATGACGAAGATGATCACTCAAGATTCGGAGGTGGTCAACAAGTACAGTGCTCTGGGACTATTTTTTGATTAATAAAGTTCTATGATAAAATGTTAGGTTTAACCATATTGGAAAATTATTTATAATTATTAATTGTCTCCATGGAATTCCCTAGTTCAAAACTAAATATCATAAACTAAATGCTACCCACAGGATACAAATTTGATCCTTTGCCATCTAAGACAAACCGATTTGTAATTTTCATACAGAGAAGAACTGAGGCAGATAATTTATACTTTGATATGCGATTCCCGCCAAGGTAACTTGATAAGCGTCCGATTAGGGACAAAAGAGAAATTCCTCTATAAGAACCGGAGACAAGAGTAAGATTAAACGAAGCAACTAGGAAAATGCTAAGAATTGTTTCCTTGCTAAAAAAACATCAAAGTGGATGGCCCTTCTTAGTCCCAGTAGAGGACAGCATAGCTCCTGGGTACAGTGAAATCATTAAAAATCCAATGGACCTAGGAACTGTAGAAGCAAAGCTGAAATAAGGAGATTATCAGAACTCCTTTCAAGTAGCTCTAGATATCAGACGTATTTGGAGTAATTCCTATACATATAATCCTTTTAATAGCGATTTATATCAACTTACCAATGATATGAGTCAGTACTTCGAAAAGTTAGTAGAAGGAAATGAAAACTTGATTCTTATCGATAGGAAAGATGCAGTTTAGGATTTATATAGAAAAATAGCTCGAATGAAAAATGAATTAAAAGATTTAAGAGAGAAAGCCGGAGCTAATAAGAGTCAAAACCCTGGTGTTCCAGAGCAAAACATGTCAATTGAGTAGAAAAGAATACTAGGCAAAAACATTATGAGTCTTGAATAAAAGGACTTAAGAGGTGTTTATGACATTGTAAGGGAAAATATGAAAATGGATGGGAAAACAGTTGAGTTTGACCTAGAAAAACTACCTTCTAGAGTCCTTTTTGAACTTGATCGCTATGTAAAGCAAAAACTTAATATTTAAAACCAGAAAAAAGCTGTTGAAAATGATCCTTTTCCACAAATTACTCAAAATAATCAGTCTAATGAAAACGCTCAGAGTGAATCTGAAAGTGAGAGTAGTAGCAGTGCTGAGAGTGAAGAAGAGGAAGCCAATTTGCCTTTAAACCAAATCCCAACCTTAGAGCAAGAGAGTATATCAGTTTCTTCGATGTGGAACAATTTTCAACAAAAAATGAATGGAACTGAGGGAAACAGTTATGAAATGTGATGCTACTTGTAGTTAAATAGATTTTATAAAGATTTGAATTAAGGCGCGGACATGGTCTAGTGGCTATGACGGCTGCTTCACACGCAGCAGGTCCTGGGTTCGAACCCCAGTGTCCGTACTTTTTGTTTGTTTTAAAGGGAAAATTGTCTTAAATTAAAGTAAACTAAAATATTGGAAAGCTTATGTTGTAGGAATTAAGGGGTTTTAATAATTTCTATGCTGCAATTTTCCTTTTTTATGTAATTTTACTTTGATATTATTTTAGAAACATAATTAATAATCGTTATTTTCATTATATCAAATTTAATTACGCATATTTCTTGTCAAGCAGCTTTCTATTTAAATGTTTCTTATATGATAATATTAAAGTAATTAGAGTTAATTTATTTGCATTACATAATCTACTTAAATTATATTGCAGTCAATTGTTTATTAGATAAGCACATATAAAGTTGATTATGAATACTTTTAACACTAAAAGTACTCCTTATATACAATAAAATCTGATATTTAGATATAAGTAAACTTAATATATTTCTCTTATATAGTACTGAATTGTTAACCCTCTGCTTTAAATTTTATTAGTCATTAGATATATCCTACACTTTCAGGTAATTTTCAAGCTTCTTTATCATAAAATAATAGTCAAAATTTTAGTTAAGATTACTTTTATTCAAAATTAGCCCATATACTACAAGTTGTATTAATGATTTAGATAAATAAAGCATCTATTTTTATAATTAGTTCAGCTTTTCTAATCTTCCTTGTATATTCCAAAATATCTTATGATGTCTCTTAGTTTTTTAGAGATTCTATCAAACTTTCATCAATAAGTAATGTAGAATACTCAGTATAATTAGCATCACCTAATTTGACTTACTCTAAACTATTTATAATAAAATGTTTATTGCTATTCTACTTTCCTTTGCCAGCTGTAGAACTTTTCACTTTATTCCAATTCTGCATAGCAATGACCCGGTAAATTTTGAAACTATCCTCGACTACTTTGATGACTTTAAATTTACTATAACAACATCACAATTACTAGAATCATATAATAATAGTACAAATGCTACCAAAACAGCAGCTTAGAATCTAATACAAGAAGGTAAACTATAATTTGCAGTAAAAGAATCTTAAAATTACGACTTGCCATTCCAATAAACTTAATGAATTCACAATGAAGGGCACTAAGACATATTTCAGGAAGATTAAGACCTTTTGAACAACAAACTAATAATTTTTGATGAATGGTAAGAAGACTTAACATACTAAGACTTTCACGTTTCTAAACAATCCAAGCGTGTTTAAATCTTTGTATCAGCAGTTTAAAGATACAAAAAAATAATGATTGCAGATTAAGACAGCTGCTGGTTAAA
>CAKKTI010000015.1:97986-120026 GCA_920105805.1 Condylostoma magnum
ATATATGAAAGTATTCAATAGAAATTATAGGAAAATGAGTAAATAGAAGAGTTTGAGGAATTTGAGGAAGAAGTAGAATAAAATGTAGTCTAAGCAATCCAACCGGATGATTTAAAACAAATCTTTTAGGAACAGTCAAATCAATAATTTCTCCCAAAACGCTATGCTACTCCAGACGAGATTCAAAGATTAATGTACTCTGTGATCCTAACATTAAGCATAATATCCGCTATTTTTATAGGCCTATACTTCAGATCAAAAAAACGTAAAGATTAGTAAACATTCACCTTCTCTTTCCCTTCTTCCTCTTTTTTCCCTTCCTTTTTCCCTTCTTTTTTCCTTTTTTCCCTTCCGGATCTCTTAACAACAGTCCATACCCAGGAGTTGGCAGAAAAGCTCCACTTAATTAGTCCTATGAGAGATCAAACGGAGTTACAAGTGCATTTTATATAGTAGAAATAGAACATGCCACGCTATACTTAGCAAGTCTTCCTTTAATATCACTTAATTCCTTAACTTATGCATTTCTTTCCTCAGTACTCTGAACCAATGGCCCCATTCCTCTATAATTTGCCGAAAAGGGTCTTTGGTTTGTCCCTGCTGTACGAGGTTTGTACTCTGAGTGAGGTCTTGGAAGGTTAAAATTGTTATTATTATATACTGAGACACTATTCACTTTTGGCTTTACATCATCAGGATCATTCTCCTCAGTTTCTATAATATCCCTATTAAATTTCCTTATAGACTCGATTCTCTACTGCTTCAACTACTAGGTCTCAGGGTATGGTTAAATAGGGGGCAAAGCAGCCATCTTGTTTTCCTCCACACTCTCCTCCTCATCTCATATAACAGGCTGAGATAAGTCAATGATCTTCTTGTGCAGTGCAGAAACATGTGCAGTCTGGGGCCTTGAAGGTTAGAATCCTCTTTATTCGAATTTACTGGCAAAACTAGTTCCTTCTACTTTTCTGAGAAACTCTTCTTCTTTCCGGGACTTAGATTTAGTCCAGGTAAATATTTTTTATATCCCCTCAATTGACTCCTAGCGATTTTATGAGTCTGCTTGTCTTAGTTTTAAGTATCTTTCCTCCATACGCTGCTCCGCTCGGGTGTCTAGGGGCTGGTAGGTGACGTAGCTGTTGCTTCAGGATATGGGAGGTTTGGGTATGGGGGCTCCTACACCCGTGAAAGCATTTTTGGATACGGGCTTTACGGCGCTTACTGGCCTGGACATGTTGCGTATTGTAAAAGTTTAAGCTGTTGAAGGACGCCCTGTACGCGCTGTGCTTGCTGATTGAATTCTTTTAGAGTTCTAGTTTAATTTACGTAAATCATTGTCAAAGTTTTCGAAATCAGATGAGTCGTCTATTGTTTTTTCTAATTATTACTCCAAATGCACCTCTGATGTTGCATTCTTAACAGTTTTCCCTATTTTGTTGTAATACCAGCTATAAACATTATTCAATACACTTTATTACACCTTTCTATTAGTTGTGAAAATTACTTCGTTTAAGAGACTATGAAGTGAAGAATATAAAACGCGTTATCATTCACTTGACTAGTTTGGATGTAATTTGATATTACTGTTTCTAGCTTAAGCGTAATACAAGCTAAGTTTTTGTTTAAGTTCTCTAAATCTTATATTGTTGTCTAAAAATATACTAGTAAGGTTTTTAGTTTCATCGATTTCTTAGGAGTCTAAGTCCTCCTATTGAGGGATGGTAAAGTCATAATCAGCTTTATCAATTATATTATGCGCAATTATGTCTTCAAATGGCTCTTCTACTATAGTAACTTCTTTATTATCTAGCCTTTCTAAAGATTCCTCTTCCATTTCAAATAAAATTTATTTTAAATGTTTTTAAGCCGCTTAAGTTATATGATTAATTGAATTTAATAGTAATGTTTTATGTAGAGAGCGAAGGATTAGTTTATAAGTGTTTAGAAAAGTTATTTAGTAAAAGCAATTTAGTTAGAAATATCATTTTATTAGTTGGAAATTATCATTATTTTTTTCCAATAAAGTATATGGTAGGTATAATTTAAAAGCCCTTTAAGCTATATATAGATCTAATATGCTTAATTAAACTAGAAAACAGAAATATACTAACATAGTTTTTTCGTTAAAAATGAAGTTTTTGCTTATTATAACAGTAGCTTTGTCTAATAATCTCTAAGATTATAACGATTTACTATTCTAAAACAAAAAGTATTATTTAGATCTTATCAAGGAATACTCTAGCGATAGTCTTATCAACTAGAATATATAATAATAGATAAGAATCAAAGAATCAATAATACAAAACTATATTGATATCTATTAAAAGGAAGAGAACTATTTTGTTTAGTAAAATATACTAAAAGGAATACAAGATTAACTATAGGAATATGATCTCCTACTTCAAATACTAAGTACAGATTAAAACGAGAAAATCAAATAATCAATAGAAAAATTGTAAAGGGTCACATAAGAATAAAATCATAACATAGAAAGTATTATAGAGTAGATTTCATTTGATTACATACTGTAAACTAAATTTGAACAATAAAAATATAACGAACTTTTAATATCTGAGGTATTAGCTTAACTAAGCAAAAGTAAAATTTAAAAGTAAATTTGAGATTAAAAGCTAACACAATAAAGCTATTAGATAAAAAGATAATAGTAAAAATTTGACTCTAATTTAAATAAATTTTAGTAACACTACAAATAATTAAGCTAAGATTACACTTACAAAGGAAACAATAGATATTATAGTAAATAGATTGATGAGAAAGATGAATAAATAAGTGCTGAAATTGAGAAACTATCAAATCTTAGCAAATCTGAAAATACTCTAAATATAACATACCAAAAAAGTCAGATAAAACAGTTGCATAAAATAATATAACTCAAGTATCTTTAATTAAACCAGTTGGAGTAAATCAAATAAAAGTTTAGCTATCTATAATCATCATCAGACTTAAAGGATGATTTGTTAATATAAACCAGTAAAGATACTCTTTAGGATCTTCTGCATATTCAATCCAACCAACTCTAATCAGCAAGTTAAGATGACAGAGAATGCTAATTTAAACTAGAAGAAATTAAACTATAACATGAGTAACTAGAAACTTAAAAGTAGTAAATAAAAAAATAAATAGAGGCTTAAAATATATAAGCTGAAGCATAATAATTATAATAGAACAGCAATCTTTAAAATAAATCAATATACCGTTAAAATTTACTGTAAAAAATAGAAGAATTACAAAAATAAATCAAGTAATAATAGTAAAACATACATGAAAAAGAAGGCTCCTTATTAAATTGTAGTTAAATAATCAATCATTATCTATAGAACTGTCTCTACTTTCTTCATTTACAATTGAAAATCTCATTTTATCATCAGGATGCTCTATAATAAGCTAGTCGATCATTTATCCTTAATTATTCCTTACATGCTTTTGAACAGAACTTACTCTTTCTCTTATTTATAAAACTCTATGATATGTTTTAGTACTACCTGCAATGCATATAGATAACGGATACTCAGAGGACTTCAACGGGGTTGTTTATCTTCTTTATTTAACTGAACGAGAGTATTTTTAACGAATGTATGTACTTTAAACTCTTTATTATTATTTTATGCGTCACGGTATTCTTGGCTTGTAATTCTAATAATTTGGAGAACGAGTACTTGCACCTTAATTTGGCCTAAACTTTAGATATTCTTAACTTATATATTTTCCTCGTCTTTTTTAAATTGCAGGTAGGAGTGAATGCTTTTAAAGTTATAATTGCATAATTATAACATGGAATAAAATTCATATTAGGATTATGGTGTTTTGGAAGATTACTTTTTATGGTTTTAGATAACCTAGTTGTTATTGAGATCACTTTAAATAATGTGCATTAATATACTAGTTGAGTAAATTTTAAGGAATATAAGTAATCATTTAATGCGATAAGTTTTATTAATTTATTTACAGTTTTTATTGATTAAAACAAATCTGTTTACAATGAGATTTAAAAATGGGTATTGATTAATATTGGAGGGCTTTTTGAAGTTTAAAATGTTGGTGTAAAGGAATAAAGACACCATACTTCATTTTCAGATAGCCAGAATAATTCAAATGGGGTAGATTTTAAATATGGTGGAATGAAAAGTTGCTTAATATGCTACTTAAAATAAATATTGATATGTATTAATCGGGCAGATGTATATAAAATAAGATTATGTTCTGAATCAAGTTGTCTTAAAATACTAAAATAAATTAACTTAATGTATAGTCAAATCCTTGATCATTTAAAGAAGGTCGTAGAATGGGTTGAGAATGCTTATAATGGACAGTAATTGGAAGTAACTATTTTCATTACATACTACACCCTTTAACTACTGCAAAAGGATATAAATCTGCCCATATTTTTATATAATATTGAAGTAAGTAAGCATCATCAATTATTAGTTTTGTTAATACTGGTATCCATTTCACCCCTTATTTGATTAGGCTTTAAAGAAATAATAGAAAATTGGCATTACTTCATTTGATTTACCTTCTAAATATTCATAGATTGTCAATAAATTCTCAGTTAGATAAGGTTTAGATCAAAAGTACTTGTTATGTTTTTATCTGTATTTATCATAAGGTTAAAATAACTTTAGGTAATTTTGGCTCTAAAGGACTAATATTACTCCTTAGGACAATTGGCTATAATTAGGGTGGGCTCTTTCTTAACCAACATTCTAGACTTTTTTGATATATAACTATTATGTGATCTATTATTCATGCAAGTTACTTTCTTTATATACAGAACTAACTTTGTTATATTTATTCCACTCGCAAAATGTTGTATTTGAAATTAAGATATCGATATTAGTTCTTTATTTACTTTAAATTAATTAGTACCACTTAAATAATCTATCTACAAAGCATGATTTTGAATATTATTCAATACTTGATTAACTATTAATATATATAAAAGGGAATCTTTATTTCATATATAAATTATGAAATAGCTGAATTTTGAAGTTTTAGACTTAATAATTACAAAATTCTTAAATCCATTGTTTACTAATTATCCATCAACTTTCGAATATTTCTTAACCCCAATTCTATTGTAATAATACTCAACTAAATAGACATAATTAAAGCAATCGAAATACTTATAAAGCCTACTAACAAAATCAATTGTAATAACATTTTAAATTTTCTAATATATCTAATCCTCATCACCTTCAATTTCTACATCTCCTTCTTCTTCTTCATTATTTTCCTCTTGTGGTTTAGGCGCTTCTTCTACAGTAATTTCCATCATATTTCTAGCCCTCAACAATTATTCAGGCTCAACCAAATCCTTTCCTCTGATCTTAACAACAATTGGCTCCTCAAACGAATTTATTAAATCCTCGTCAATTTTCTACTTAAAAGTTTCATACAAGTTTTCAATATTCTACTGTTTAATGTTTTGTATCATATACGGCCCAAAAGTTTTTGTAGGATATCCTTAGTAAAGTGGCTTATATTCTGACATTTTAGCCGGTTAACTTGGTCTTTTCTCTCCCCTTCCCTTCTTCTTTCTCTTTTTAGTTTGTTTTGAGTCTAATTAATCAATTTTTTACTTATATTCAACCTCTTCTTTCTTTTTCCTTACTCTATACTCAATAAGGTCAGTAGTGAATTTTTCTATATACTCAGCTACACTTTACAATACGTTTTGAAGCATTTAGCAAGCATCTTCACTACGTTTATTAATAGGCAGGTTGTAAATTTCCATAAGTCAATTCTGATCATTATTAGGCATTTCAATTTCAGGATCTTAATCTAAACTTTCAATTTTAACATTTAATGACCTTGGATTCAGCTCTTACTTATATATCCTATAAGCTAGGTACAAAGGAGGGATAGTTCCCTCATCATCATTTTCTCCAAACTCTTCTCCCTTTATTCTTCCTACGTTTATATCCTGACTGGTAATAAAATCACTAATTCTATATCTAGCAAAGGGAAATTCATCTGTCTATCTTTGCGTCTTTGCTAATATGAAAATATTAGACACTTATTAAGGTAACTGGTTCAAATTGATTACGATTTTTTCATCATCTGATACTTTTTACACCATGTCTCTGCAATTTCCCATAATTTTTACACCTTTGAGTTAACAATCAGTATTTACATCAACTTGTTCTATCAAGTTCCCTTGATTATCAGTAAAAACACACCAAAACCCGTACTTCCTTCTATCTTTAACAGTATCAAAGAAAGGGTTGTTAGCAACTGCAAATGCTAGTTTTGTCAGATTGTCTAATAAAATAGTGCAAAACCTAGCTTCAGGTGCTTATATAATTTAACTTTCTTCTCCGTTTTCAATGACTGACTACGACCTATTGCCTTCTTCCCTAGGTGTTTTAGGCGATTAATCCTCTAGTAGTTCCTAATCAGCCTCACTTACCTCATACTCCTCGTTATTAATAGCCTTAATAATTCTATCAGTAAACTCAGACACAGGTGAGTATCTAGGATTGAAATTCATAATTCTAATAAATCTAGACTATTCTCCATAGTTACAGTTTTTAATAAGGTTTTTCTATGCTTTTTTCTTATATTAGGCTATTAGCTCCGATCTGCTCCCTACTAAACTCGCAGCTGCTTATTAAATCAACTCATCAAATATACGTTTTCTATCATTCTTGTCCTACGCCAGCTTCACAGTGTTTTCAAATACAGTATTCATATACCCATAATGCAGTTGATGTCCAAACAACTCCGGTGATATATTAAGTATACTTAACTCTTACAGCCCATTAGGAACTAGCTTTCTTAAATAATTCTTAGCAAGATTCAAAACCTAGAACTTCCTCACCAATTACTCCCTTCTTGCATATAAATCCCTAGCCCTACTGACCTCACTCTGCTTATTTTAAATCCTTTCAATCTCCGCTTGCACCTCCTTCTCCCATTCCTCTTTTTCCTACTATTTCCTTTCTGAATTTTGCACAGTATACAACCTCATCCCCTCCAGCTCCGTCTCCTCCTCCACCTCCAACGCTGCTTACTCCAACGTCTTCCATACAATCACATGCAAGATCGGCCTTACCTCAGCATTAAAGGAAAACAAGTCTCCGTCTCATATCTACGTATCAATATCAATCCCAGTTTTCTAGGGAACATACGGAGGCGTGGGTGGCCTTTTATTAAACTTATCAGTTTAAATCTCAACAGACTACACCTCTGCCTGTTGGTCGTTTTGGTCAGTTAGGAAATAAGACAAGTCTACTTCTATTCTAGGAGGTGCAGCTGGACGTATATCATAAGGAGTTTGCTTAACCTTACTACTTCTAAATGCATCCAATTGCTCAGCTATCATTTTTCTCTGCATTTCTATCCTTTTGTTCTCTAGTTCAATTTTCTCACGTTCTTATGGAGTGGCGGTTTTAAGTTTAGACTGACTTAGAGTGTCCCCTCGGTATATTCGGGCATCAGATATCAAGTTTCCCTGGGGTTTTGACTCCTCGTTGAATTTTTGACTGCGGTTGGAAACCACCCTTGGCTCAGATGTAAAAGAGTAAGATGCCATTTAAGTTTTTCTCTGATTTTAGTACTAAAATGTGTTCCACAAATTGTAATAAAAATGCCCCCGAAAAATAAGGGAAAACAGCCTTAGGCGAATCGTAAGACTGAGGAGAAGAAGAAGCAGAAGATTATTGAAGATAAGACGTTTGGGTTGAAGAATAAGAAAAAGAGTGTTGCTGTACAGAAGTATATAAAAGGAGTGACTTAGCAAGTACAAGGAAACAACAAAAGTGAGTTATTGAAGATACAGCAGCAGTAGAAGCAGAAGGAGGAGAAGAAGAAGCAAGCTGCTAACTAAGCGTTACTTAATACTCTTTTTAAGACTGTTAATTCTATTCCGAAGGAAGAAAATAAGCAAAAGGCTGGAGTTTGCCCTTAGTATAAGTTAGGGGCATGTAGTAAAGGGGAAACTTGTCCGTATTCACATGATTTGTCGAATGAGCCAGAGGAAAGTAATAAAAGAGACTTGTTCTCAGATCCCAGAGATACCAGGACTGATATCACCTGTAGATTTTTCATCAGAGCCGTACACAGTAACCAAATGGGGTGGTTCTGAAAGTGTCCTAATGGTGATAACTGTATTTATAGGCATGCTTTGCCGCCTGGGTATAATGTTCCTAAGCCTGGAGAACAAGTCGAGCTAATGGAGGATGAGGACATACCGCTAGAGGAATAGATTGAATAAGAAAGGGCTAATTTAGACTCTACTCAAGGCACTCCCGTTACCCTTGAAATCTTTTTGAAGTGGAAGGAAGATAAAAAGATTCATAAGGAATAGGAAGAAGAACGGAAGAGGTAAGAAGAGGAAAAGAAATCAGGGAATAGAGGACTGGGAGCTCTGAGTGGAAAGGCTATGTTTACTTTCGATCCTACTTTATTTGTGGATGATGATGAAGCTTGTGATGAGTATGAAAGAAGTGAAGAGGAAGAAAACAATGAGGAAAGAGATGAGCCTGTTAGGAAAATTTTATCAGAAACATAAGAGAATCAAGAAGAGGAAAAACAAGAAGAGTAAGAAGAGATAAAAATTGATATAATGGAAGGACAGGCTGATATAGGAGATAGTAATTGATTGAAGTTATAAACTTTATTAAGTATGTAATAGGGTTTTGGATTATTTGATGTTATCGAATCTTATATGTTATAAAACGTTAAGATTTGTCTAAATAAGTGAATACTGATCTATTTTCTTTAAAATCCTCTTCACGTATTTACCTCTTTTTATAATACACTATCATCATACTATCATAATTTACTTATTATTATCCTTTAAAGCTAATAAACTACTTTTCTAGATTGTAAAAGATACCAAATATATCTAAAAGAATGCAAATTTAATAAGTATGTTAAAGATTCTTCTACAAATACATAATATAAAAATAAAATACCTTATTAAACTCCCCCAAATTAAGAATAAATTACATTATTACATATAATAGGCTTCAATAAAAATGTAGATAAATTCATATCTAAAACAACTAAAAAAGTAACTAAACTAATCATTCATAATAAAATCGTGTTCATTGAACAACTTTCTGATCTACTTCATATAATCTTTATAATCATCCTATTCTGTAAGAATCTAATTTCTTGCTTCATTATACGGCTCTAAACTTTATCTACCAGCAGCATATCTTAGCAAATGATCAATTAATACAGATTTAGGCATTACTAGCATAGCTTCTGAACGCCAAAAAATAATTATGGTCATCATAATTGTACTAATGCAGGCTATTACACACACAATTATGAATCCTATGAAGTAAGTTTCATCTTCTAAATACTATGAGAGATGCAAGATTACAGCAAGAAATACAGTTATCATAGCTGAAGCTGATTGAATTAGCCTAATTCTTTTATCATTATAGGTTCTCATAGTTAAGCTTACCATAAATTGCACAGCAAGTAATCCTATGCAAATCAGTTATTATATTCTATAGCTATAAATGAAGATCTAAGTAGCTAAAATGTAAATCAACTTAAAAACAACCTTTTCAAGTATAAAGCTTTGAGTCATGTACAAACTCCTTACATAAAACTTAAATCTATGATGATTGAAAATACAATGCAGAGTTGATGGTACATATACAGTAAATGCCACAATGCTGAATGAAAAGTAAATTATATGCTCACTTTACCAGCAGGGAATGTCACAGTTTAAATGCATATTTATTTCGTTTTCTGTTTAACCTTCATAGCAATAAAATGGACTTAGAATCATTCTAACTGCAGGTATGAAAAGAATATTGCATCCTAATGGTAAAAGACTCTCTCCAATTCTAGCTATTGGATATAATTTAGCTATTCTTTTAGATATATAAGCATAGCATAGTAAATAGCAGATCGCTCATAGTATTGTAAGGACTTCCGTTGTAATAATTGCAACTCTATAAGTTGTACGTACTAAAGAATGATCTGGACTAAATTGGAATCCAAGAGTTGCCATTGCTAAGCTTAAATAAGAATAAATGTGCTCGTATTTGAATCCAGCTGAGATGTATTAAATAGACTCAGCTAGCATTGCTAGAATCAGCATGAGATCTTACCATAAATACAAGGTTTTTCTTTGTATATCCTCTATATTCTTTTTAATAGTTATGAGAAATAATACAATAGTTATTATGATTGATATGATTATTACCATGGATATAAGTCCAAATGATAAGTTCTATCCCTCTTCTACATCTCCTTCGGACCTATAATAACAGCTATGGGATGTATCAATAATAGCAGTTGGAATTTCTGTACTACCTGTGATTCAAACATGCTGAAATTCCTGATTGTATTAAAAAAGACGGGAGTTGAATATAGAAAACTCGAAAAACAGTCTTCGTTTATACTTATCCCCATCATACATAATACTATTAAATTTGATAGTTGGATCATAAAGAGCATTATCATTTTACTAGATTCTCAGCCTTGTTGTGCATCCTTCAATAGGAATAGCACTCATAATATCTCTTAGTATGTAGGGATTCTCATAATCTAATCCTCTCATTAAAGCATGATCTAAGCTATTTACTAACATAATCAATGCATCTGCCATAAGGGATTGCCATGCAGGAGCATCATTCAGTTATTCAAAAACAGCTTCTTTTATCCATGGTCCTTCTTATCCCTAATAGCTTTCTCTTGTTTGAGTTATAGTCCCTTAATAAAACTCTCTTAGATATTCATAACCTTCAGGAACATATGCAAATTCACTGAAGTCATCCCAGAATATATTAACAAACTTATTTTTGTATCCTCTTTTGTAGAATACACTTGGAAGATAATAAAGATGTGCAGATCTCATTAAGTAAAAGTAAATTCTTGACTTGCAATTTACATAGGAGTCAATAATATCTGGATATTTATCTTCATAGTCTTCTGGCGTAACAATCTATATATGAGAGTAATCCGTATCTTTGTTTTCAATTACTACTCCGTGCTTTTCTATTGCTTCTACTTACTCAATAGTAATATCAATTAATATAGGATCTCGAAGAATTACTATCAAATTCCAATCATATCTTATCATAATTCTTCCAAGTAGATCTTATTTGTCGGTTAAGTCGGGATAAACTCCTGCATATAAAGGATATTTGGATCTATCTATATAATTTTTAGTTCCATCAAAAGAGCACATAAACAAAACTTCGATTTCTAAGTCTTCAAATACCTAAAAAAGAGCAGGAAAGCCATTAATTCACCAATTATAAACTCATGCTACCCCTAAGTCCCCACCTACGCTTTAGATACAGTTTTTGTAAGTTTCGTATGTACCAAATAAGACTCCACATCCTTCAGGATACTGGATCTTTAGGTCAAAGAATTAAAGAATTTCATCAGAGTTGTTGTAATGATCGATTATTATATCATAAGTTATTGCTATCCATTCAGCGTAAAAGTCTATAGTTCCATCAGGCTCTGTTGGGTCTTTATTTCCTGTAATTTTTATCTAATATAGGTCATTATTTGGTACATCATAAGTGTTTCCTATAAAAACAATCTCTTTAGTTAGCACCATTTAGTTTTCTCCGTATTTTCCAACTTTTTCCCATCCATCTTCCTTTAAATTCCAAATATTGTACTTATCTTCCTATGTTGATACTTCTATTCGTTTTACAAGTTCTGTTCTAATACAATCTATGAAAATCTCATTACATGTTTCAGCTGATAAAATATCACTTATCAGTTAATCAATAATCAAGAATTCGTCAAATCTTTATGTTTCTTAGGAATTCCATGGAAAACTAAGTTTCTGCTGTATACAAATAGAACCAATTTGATCTATTCTTGAGCAAGATTCATTCACTACCAGAAAGAATTAGCCTACCTTATTCAGTTTTACTTTTTTAAGTTCCTCGCTTAAACTTTCACAGAGCAAAGTATTCGCCAGACAAATGACCTTTTTATAGCTTAAAGGCTTTATATACTTGTGAACGTAATGCCTGATGTACTATCCCTTTGATTCAGGTAGTAGATGAGCAGATAGAATGTCAAATTAGCTACTAGTTGCGTAATCTAAAATTTTTTGATGAATTTCCAAATTTGGTAAGGTTCCATCGGTAAAAATGGCAATTTTCCCGTCAATCTGAAAACGCTCTAAAATAGCCGTAACAGTATCTGACACCTTAGGAATTTTTGACTGAAAATACACGATTTCTTCCCTCTGGAGGTAAGAAGGGGATAGCTCTACAATGATTTTGTCTTATGGGCCAATGTTTCTCATGGCATTGTAGTATTTCAGGGGATTTGTTAGAGCCATGTAGTAAACTTGGAAATCGCTGATGGGATTAGAGAGAAATTGGCTATAAGTTAGGGTCTGAATTTCCTCCTTGAAGCTCAGAAGCAATGGATCAGTGTCATCTAGTATAGCAAGAGAGTGTAAGCCGAGGGCTGTGAGAAGAGATAGGAGAAACACTATCATTTTATTCATGTAAGATGACAGGAAATTATATAAAAACATCGATTTTTATTGAAAATAAAGAAGTTAAGGAAAATTAAGTAATTTAATCAATTTTTCATTCAAAAAAGCTTAATGCTTAGTATTCAAAAACTTATTTCTAATACTTGAGAAATAATAATAATATACATTAAGCTATTGTGCCATAATTATATTATATTTAAACAAGTTTAAACCTATAAGAAATTATAGTTAGTTTAGAAAGGTAAGAGTGAAGAGTAAATAAGATATAATAGGATTATTAATAAGCTAAATGCAATCAAATATATAAAGGAATAATTTTTTTAAAAAGATTCCGAATTAAAAACTTAGTAAAGAGTTAAAATTACTTTCCAGAATAAAATCGTATATAACCTTAAGAGGCAGAATCAATGAATACTTATACAACATTTCTAGGTAAGCTTACCTTAGATGAATCTCTAACTTAAGAAGTCTTTTAAAATGTGAATAAGAACTAAGATTTAATTTTATTAAAACTTATAAATACCAATATAATAGAATACTCAATGAAAATGATAATTAGTATTTAATTACAGCCGAATTATGAATATTATATCTAGGAAATGTAAAGAATAATTGAATAAGTTTTTTGAGAATTGTAAGGAGTAAAAGCATGGAAGAGAAGTATATTAATAGGTTGAGTATAATACATATAATGGAGAGATAAGAAAAAACCCTGAAGAGAAATACATTTTTCTTACTGGTGAATAATAGGATGGAGAAATGGAACTTTTGGTAATAAATAATTTAGTTTTCTATTTATACTGTGATTCCATGTTAGGATATTGATGATCCTTTATTAGCCTTTAACAATAATCTGGTATCGATTCTACATAAAATTTGAAATCCAATGTTATCTTATAATGAATGTGTATGATATCAATTCGAAATCATTGATTACGCTTCAGAAGTATTTAATAAATGAAGATAGATATACTATTTATAATCTAAATCGTTAGATAATATTTGGAGCCAATTTTAGTTATTATTATTACACATTATATATTAAAAGTGAAATAATAAGTATTATCTCAACCCCTAAAAGTATATATGAACTAGCAGTATATTTTAAACTATAAAAGTAGTAGATAATTATAATTCTTTCCACTAAAAATTAATCTAAACGGTTTAACTCTTATTTTGATATAATAGCTTCCTTACAACTTCATGAAAAGCCTCAATAACATTCAAATTTTGCTATGCTGATGTCTCAATGAACATGATTCCGATCTCAGAGGCTAAGCTTTAACCTTATTCAGTTGATATGACTTTTTAAGGACTATCATATTTATTACCAATAAGTAACAATATAGCGTCTTTCGGTATACTTTGCTTTACTTAGTCAACTCGAGAACGAATGCCTACAAAGCTGCTTTCATTGGTGCAATCATATAATAGAAAAACTGCATGGCTTCCTCTATAATATGAAGTAACAATATCTCTATAACGCTCTTCTCCTGCGGTATCCCACTAAATATAAATTACAAGGTTAAGCTTTATTCGCTTTCCATCTACTTCAATTATTTTGCTCCTGAACTCTACTCCCATTGTTCTACTATGAGTACCTTCGAACTAGTTGTCGGCAAATTGATGTAGAAGACAGCTTTTTCCTACGCCTGAGTCTCCGATCACAATAAACTTAAAAATTTAATCCCATTCTGGACGGCTAGCCTCCATATTTAATTATTATAAGCTATTTGGAAATAAGGTAAAAAAATGTCTTTGAATTTTATCTATGTAATCAATAAAAATATAATAGAGGAAAGGTATTTCAATAATATATCATGAATTCATGAAACCTACTGCCTATGAATTAATTATTTGAAAATAAGCTATGATAGATCTTTATTGCTACTTTCTATGTTGCATATTGCATTAAACTAGTATATTCCTTTATGCATTGAAGGTAAAAAATATATGAACAACCTTTTAAAAAAGTAATTAATAATATAATGAACATTTTATACACTTTATTTTCTAATAAATCATCAGAATAAGATCTGTCATATTAACAAATAATTATCTCATACATATATTTAACTGTTTTTATTATATAATATACTTACTAAACTTTAAAACACTAAATAACTTGTATATATTACAAAAACCAATATACTACTACCATTTACAAATACAACTTAAAAGGTTAATATTTACCTAATAAATCTATTTTCTCTATTGTTTATTCTCATTTTGATGACTACAATAACTCCCAATACCTATAACAAACCAATAGTAATAAATGTATAAAGATATCCAAAGTTCTATAAAACCAGTTTATCAAGTAGAATAGTTGATAACTCAGAAGTTGTTATTCCCAATATTAGAACACTCCATATAGAAGCAGGACAATTTGGGTAAGTCCTACCACTTTTAGTTCCAAATAGTACAAACGATCCAGATCCTGTAAAGAAAACTGCAGAAACAGTAATTAAGTAAACCCATTCACTTAATGGAGTTCAGTACATTACAAAGGACAAAAATATTGACATGAATGAATTCACATATACAATAGATTTAAAGGAGTAGTAATCCATTAAGACTCCCCAAAAAATTCTACCACACGTACCAAATATACAGCCTATTATCCCAATGAAAGATAATAATTAATCATTTTTAATTTAAGTGAATCCAAAAACTTTGTACTCATTAGCCATAAATCCCCATAAGTAGTAATTCAAGAAGAACCCTATAAAAAGCATCCAAAAGTGCGAATGTTCTAAATGTTTATATCAGTAATTGTCTTCTTATAATTCCTATACCTCAATATTTGCATCTTTCTTCTCAGTCACCATAAAATACCCAGCAACTCCATTTACAAATCCAATTAATGCACATATTTACAATGCAAATGGTACATTAGAATATACCTCCGAATCAAACAATAACTCAGTCCCATATCCTCTATATGTCGTAATACTAGGAGTAATGTTGTTAGAATTAACAATGAAACTGAAAACCAGTCCATATACAAGTCCTCCTAGACTAAAACCAGCTAAATTGAGTCCTGTTACCAGTCCTTTTCACTTGGGGTAATATGTCTAACCAGCCCAGGCCGGCAAGAGACCAGACGTTCCCGATGCAAAACCTGTTGCTATACTGAAAAACAGCATAAATATATAAGGATCTTTCGCCAAAGAGCTTAAACACAAGAAAAATGAGAATATTAAAGCTCCCATTCCCATTGCTGTCTTCCTTCCCTGACTTTTACCTAGTTATTATAGAAGTTCATTTACAATTTAACAGCAAATTCCTTCGAAAAAGTAGCCGGCTGGGAGACTGGGGAATAATGTTGAACTGTTATAACTGCTATCGAATTAATGGTAATATGAGGTTATGTATATGCCTATTATACCCCAGTTGTTTAACATTGAGCCATTTACGTTTAATAGAAACCCACCTAGGATTGAAAGAGGACCCTTGATGCCTGTTTCTTCCTTCGCAGGTGATTCTCTTTAGATCAGAGGTTCTTCCATTAAATATTATGAAATTGATTGGGCTAGAAGCTTTAGGATTGTGGAAAGAAACTGATATTTGATATTAATTATACAAATTATTGTACTTTTAGTTTTAAGAGGAATTTACCGTATTAATCAGTAAATCATGATAGATAGTTAATATTAAGTGAGCAATAAATTGGAGGATATAATTGACCGACATAATGGAGATATTTATATAGCACAAGTATTGCAAGAGTGTTTATGATTTTGTATTATTCTATACAAAATGATAAAAGGGGATAATTCTAGGAATAGCTATTTTAGTATCAAATAACTATTTCTAAATACAATTTTATTGAAAACGCCTTTGCTACTAATAAATGGAAAGCTTATATAAGAGAAATAGGTCTGAAGCTCTAAAGCTATTGCAGATATTTTATATACCACCTAAAACTTAATAACTAGTCTTTATATGCGATGATATTCAAAGCTGAAAAACATGCAGGCTTATGCTGTCTTTCCATCAAGTCAGTAAAAGCTTCTCTGAAATCTCTGCATAGACTATTAAAAGTTTCTTCATTCTCTCTTTTAATCGCCTAAGCTCCTGAGCTTTCAGTTGCAAATTCTACCATCTACTCCACATTATTTGGAGAGTTATAACTTTCCTCGAAAATCAAGAATCTATTAAATCCAGCAGTTGTTATTAGTGATTCTAAAACTCCTTCCCTTGAACAATCAAAATTAGACCTAGAGCCTGGTTATGAAGGCTTGTATTTTGACATAACCTTATTTAAAAGGCTATATTATGTGCAGCTTGTCTCATTACTCCATACTGAAAATCCGGCAATTCCTCCAGACTTCAGTGCTCTATAACATTCATTGACCATTTGCTGCGGATTGTCCACGATTTGCAAGGAAAGATTAGCTATATAAGCATCAAAATGAGAATCTGGGAATTTAAGCTCTTCATTGTTCATTACTTAAAAATTGCATTGATTTAGACCTAGGGTTTCAGCATAATCAATGAACTTCTAAGTAAGATCCCATGCTTCTATTTGAGCTGTGGGATTTAATAAGGGTAGCATTTTTTGAATTGTAAGACCTGGGCCGCATCCTGCTTCTGCTATTATTTGGGAGTTTTATAAATTAAGAAAGGGAAGCATTGATTCATAAATTTTTGTTGCCTAATTAATTCCATACTTGATGTAATAGTCTGATATTTAATCCCAGAACTAAGCTATTCGATCGGAGTTTGACATTTTGTATTAAAAAGATTGCGGATATTTTAAATTTTTATAAGAAAGTTGTGCAATATTTAAAAGTAATGGTAAAACCAGTTCATATTGCAATACTATCTAAGATTATTAAATGTTGTCTTCAGTTTAATTACTCTTATTGCTTAGGAGAATGAATAGTTATTAATTTTCATCTATTATCATTCTGAAAATAAGTTATAAAATTATGTTTAGCTAATGATATATTGAAGGAAAAACCTAGGTAGAAAAATAGATCGACTTATTTAAACTGATTGTAGAATAGAATTCATTTAACTACAAAATTAAGGAAATCAAATATTAAAAGTCTTTCAGAATTTGATCTATAATGAGTAACAAGATTTGTTATATAATGTTAATTCCTTGAGATACTCAATTTAAAGGATTACATCATTTCTATCTCTTTCAATTCTTTAAGTGTAGGAGCATGCTTTAATGCTCTTTTAATAGAATGTTCAAAAGACTATGCTCAATGCAGCAGCTTCTTACATCTGACCCTCCAGTAAGTATAAATGAAAAAAGTAATCATATTGTTGCCTACGAGCTTCCATATTTATAGGGATTAGTTGCTAGGTTATATGAAAATTAGCTTTTGAGTTTTATTATTTTAATTAATAAATGATTAAATGAAAAGCTATTAGGTATTATATCATTGGGATAAATAAAGGAAGCAACTTTGTTATATTTTTTATTTTATAATGGTTGATTAATGGTTACTTGAGTTGTTTATTTTAAATTCATATAAAATCAATTACTTTATTTCAGATTTGGTTTCATCATTTAAATAATGAAATCTTAAGACTTCTAGTCATAGTTTGCAAAATTAATTCTGTTATTTAATATAATTATGCTAAGCTTATGTTCTACATCCTTTTAAAGCTTATCAAAATAGTCTTTTAATATATTTACACTTCCTTTTAGTTCTTTAAGGCTGAGGTAATAATCTTATATCGAATTGAATTATTTTTACTTTAAATCTGGATTTATATAATTATTATATTCTCTAAAATTTGTTAGTAAGCAATTAAATCAATATATTTAGTCAATATTAGCTTTTCCTCAGCCTTAATTTTATATTAAAAGAGAAGCTATATTATAATTTTTAAGTTAAACACCCAATTCAAACTACATAGCAAAAAATAAAACTTCATGTCTTAAACCAATTAACTTTAATTGTTCTAAATTATCTAAGACTCTAATGATTGACTCTCCTTGTAGCTTAATATTTCTCTAGCAAATTCATAGAAAGCTTCATTCACATTGTAATTTTCTTTGGCTGATGTCTCAAAAAAGCTAATTCCGATCTCAGAGGCTAATTTCTAACCTTATTCAGTCTAAATGACCTTTTCAGGGCTATCACACTTGCAACCAATAAGAATTAATCTAGCATCCTCGGGTGCATGCGTTTTTATTGATTAAATCCAGCTATGAAGGCTATCAAAGCTGCTTTAATCGGTACAATCATATACTAAAAATATCCCAACATTTTCTCTGTAATAAGAAGAAGATAATTATCCAAAGCGTTCTTAGCCCGCGGTGTCCCACTGAATATAAATTACAACTTAAAGGTTTATACGTTTTCCGTCTAATTCAATGTCTTTGGTTCTGAAATCTACTCCAATTGTTATTCTACGAGTGTCTGTATAGCTGTCTTCCATAAATCGAAGTAGAAGGCAAGTTTTCCCTACATTCATATCTCCAACGGTTGTGATTCTGAAAGTATAGTCTTGTTATTGGTTATTACCTTCCATATATTTTTTTAAGAAAGATGAAAGCTGATTGTAATTAATAGAAAATTGTATTTTTAAGTTTATTAATATTTGCCAAGAAATTACTTATGGATTAGACCCTTTATAATGTTTTTACTTTCTATTCATTTATAGAAGTTAAGCTTTATTTAATAGAATTATATTTCAAGAGTGTATTGATATGAATAGTTTTTTCTAAGCTTTCGATTATTTACCTTATCATATAACATATTTTATTTATACTAACTTCATTACTGAGCTATTCGATCTCTTTTAAATTAAGCTTGCTATACCTGTTATAGCAAAATCAATTAATAATACTATAGACTGATTATATATTGTCAATTTCTGAATTTAAACAAAGTATTTCCGTTATGTTTTAGTTAGATTCATTAATATATTTAGTAAATGATCTAATAAGAATTCTTTCTCAATACAATCAATTCTAAGAAATGTAAAAGGGTTTTATTTATAAATATTTTAATATAATTTGACAAGTTTAACAAAAGCTCTAAACAATTTCATCGAGTTACTATAGTATTCTCGTTGATTATAAAATGCTTAATTACGAATATATTATTACTTTGATGCAATTAGTTGAAAGCCTAGAATTTTATTGAGTTATCATAAATATATTCAATTTATAGTACTTATTGTTATTACTTATCAATTTCACGTACTTTTGATGTGTGTATTCTTCATATATCTATAAAATATTTCTAATTCTCCATAGCTTTATCTTTTAGATATAATTCATCAAAACTTATAATACAAGGTTTTACATAATAGTTATAGGAGTAACTTAATATTTTAGTCAAGTTTAACAATTAAAAATACCATAACCTATGAATTAAACTGCTACTAATTATATAAAATAAAACGAACAAATTAAGTCTTTTGGATATAAATCAAATACTATTTATTTTAATATAACTATCCCCAAGCCTCAGTCATAATTCTTCCCTCTTTTTGCATTTCTTTAACAAACCCAGGGGAATAATCCGGAAGAAAATCAGAAGCAATGCTTTCAAGCAATTTAGTTATTCCTTTGCACATATTAGTGCTACCACAGATCATAATATTCCCATTCTTCTTATAAAACAGCTTTCAAAGTCTATCATGATGTTAGAATATGATATCAGTTACATAAGTTTTCTTTTATTATTACCGTGAAAGGGCGAGAAACAGCTTATTCAAAGGAAAAGGACCTCCAGATTCCACATTAGATTGAAATTCAAACTCCTCTGGGTCTTACTCATTAGGCTTTATTAGTGTTTATAGTTCATTTTTATACAGAAAATGTGAGTTTAGGTATTTTACTCCGAAATAAAGGTAATTGTCTTAAGATTAAGCTTAATTGGAGTTCATTTCATACTGAAATTCTTACAAAATCCCACGGAAAGGGGCAATTCCTGTTCCATTTGCGATGAAAATAGTAGGAGTATTTATACTGGGAACTTGAAATACTGATGGCTTTAATAAGCATCTTAAAGTTTTGTAAATACCAGTGGTGTATTATTACTGTAAATTTCACGAGCATAATCCAGTTTTTATTTTCCCTTCAGGTGTTTTTACCTTAAGTATTTCTATAGCGATGCTGATTCTATCTGGATCAATTTTAGAAGAGGAGGCTATCGTATAGTATCTAGGCTGAATCCTATCTATAGTCTGAATCAAAACCTAGAAAGGAATTTTGATAGACGGGAACATCCGCATTATTTCTCCTAGATTCAAAAACTGCTCTTATATAGTATGCTGGAATTCTCGTTTACCCTTTAAAGACGCTAAAAACTCCATTTTATTCCTCTCGTCAGGATTCCTTGCATACTACGCCAAATCTTTCAACACTTTTTTCCTTATAAGTGAGGTTAAATCGCAGTACTTGGTCAAACACTCTCCGATAGTGCTCGGTGTAGTAAACGGCAACTTGTGATCCTTATCCGGCACAAACATAAAAGTCATTTCTAGCTCATACCCTTACAACTCTGCAATTTCCCTTACAATTTCATCGTCATTTTCCGGATATATAGCAATATTTTGGGCAGTTTGATAATGAATCTATGAACTATCAATTTCTATATGCAGAGTAGACTCAGCTGGATCTTTCTTTAATTCCTTTATAGCCAATATAGGCAAATCTTATGCTTTTATATAATTAACAGCCCAATCATCATACTTTTACTTTAAATCAATTGGACTTAACTCAACTTAATATTACACTCTTATTTACTTAGAGTTGGGCTATGGAGTAACCCTAGTACTTTTTATCTACCCAGGCAGTACATTTCATAATAGTTTAGTCCATACTGAAAAATCCTGCTGTAAATCATTATCATAATCCCCTAAACCTAAGTTTAATATTCGATTTGCTTATAGATCTTATAGCCCTTTATCTATCGTCTCAGCCACTGCGTTAAAGCACTCTCCAGTACTACTTCCTACCCCAAATACACAGTAATTCAAGTTCTTCAAAGACTCATCAGCCCGATTCAGTCATTTTAGAAAAGTTTTCGCTGTTTCGGGAGGACTACCGTCCATTAGTGTGGAGCAGATTATTACACAGTAGTCTCTACGCTTGAAATCAATCATTGAAAACTTGTCAAGATCTATTAGTAAGGGATTGAATTATTTTTACTTTGCCTCTTCTGCAAGCTAATCTGCCAAGGCTTTGGTTCTTCCCGATTGAGAACCGTAGTAAATATGCAGATTCCCGAATCTTTTAACCTCCCCTTGCTGAGGAGCATTGTTTTTGCGGGTTATATACCAGTAGTAAGTAAGAATTCCTAGAATAAAGGTGATCAAGATTGCTTCCCATACCATTTTTAATGGATTCGATTTAATTTTTAAAGTTTTTGATTTTTTCAATGTTGTAAAAGGATTTATGAAGGTGCTGTAAGTAGCTTTGTGTCATAATTATGTAATTATAAGGAAAATATGTAATATTGAGATAGTTTTTTTTCGCTGTACTTCATTGCTTTGGTTTTGTTGTTGATTTTTTAAAATTGGTTGTAACTCATAAATTTTCCAGATTTTGATTGGTATGTGAATTTAAGTAACTGGATTAGTAGCTCTAATTATT
>CAKKTI010000016.1:0-28322 GCA_920105805.1 Condylostoma magnum
AATCAGTTTGTGTAGCAAGCCTTCATAGCTCAGTTGGCAGAGCGCCAGGCTGTTAACCTGTAGGTCCCTGGTTCGAGCCCAGGTGGGGGCGCTTTTTATTAGCTTTATTATTAAAAATTTTAGATAAACTAAATAGTAATTTCAGCGATCTTTTACGATAGAATTTAACTATTGTTTACAAATGAATTACCATTATACACAAAATATCTTATGAAAGTAAAAACAATATGACTAAACTCTAAATTTATCTAATTAAATTTGTTTCGATCAAAAGCACTGTAGATCTTACTATGCTCAACAAGTCAGCTATTAATTGCTTTTCAGGAATGAGTGCTCTTGTGTTTCTCAAAACCTAGACTAAAATACTTAATCCGAAAGTAGAGTTAAAAACATCTTCTATATCAGTGAAAATCTGGTCAAAATCTAAGCTGTATCCGAATAATAAGAAAAGCAATAGCAAGGCAAAAATGATTTTTATCCCTAATCCAGTTCTTACTGTATAAATAAGCCCAATGCATCCTGCTAAAAGCACAATTCCACTTCTTAGACTGCATGCGTAAATAATTATGATGAGTGAGTAAAAAATAGCAGCAATGCTAAATATACTTTTCTCCTCTGCAAATTCTGAAGCTTTATGTATAGAAATTCCCATCATATATATCCCAAGATAAAAACTAATAATTAGATTTTAAGATAAAAGTGATATTCTAAGTCCAGAGAAGAAAATTATTCCAGTTATCATTAAATTTTCAGAATTTGACTCAATGTTTTCAGTGAATGGGTGTCTGTATAGAATGATAGCTACTATACTGTAATAGAATCCTATAAGATAAGAGCTCTCTTCATCAGCTAATTGCAGGAGGATTATTACTAGCATGTATCTCAGTATAAACATGATTAAATTTTAGTAGCCAATTTCCTACTACTCATTATCCTAATTTTACCTATTTTCAGTATTTTCTTGCAATAGATGTGATTTTGCTATAGTTAGCCAGCCAGTAATGGCCAGAATAAGTCTAATGATTCATTCTATCCATTCTACTAATAAGTTTTCTGAAAAATATGCAGAGAAAGACACAGAATGTGCATCTTCTACAAATTACAGAGCATTTGGAACTATCAGTATAATCAAATACATCAGAGGATACAGTACTTTATCTGGGAATATCTTGGTACTTTTAGGAAGAACATAAAAAGAAAGTTATAGGATGATGTGACTTGATATTATAGTGATCCATGATCTAACCCAGAAGCCGAAAAGTAGGAATCCTGTATAAAACAAGGAATATAATAGCAAATAGTAGTCTTAAGTTCTTCATTCACAAATAATAACATCTGCTTATGTTTATCATTCTTATATTTTTGATACAATTAGTTCCGAGTTGACAAAGTTCCTAGAGAATTCTTCATTTAATTCGTGATAGTTAATAAATGTTAGCAAAGCAATAGAAAAAGATAATACAATTATCGATGTTATGAATCCCATTAGTCTAAAATCAACTTTTACAATTACTTCACCAACATTTCCAATAAAGGCGTCCTGACCAGCAATGTTTAAATAAATTAAGAGTAGTAAGCATCATATTATAATAATATATAGCCAGAAGGGTAATCTCTTCACTTGGTATTTGATCTATTAAACTGTCCCGATATAAAGAACCAAGTAAAACTACCAAAAGTAAAAGGATGCTTATACTAATGGGAACTAGCACTAGAAGCATATGAAATATGCAAAAATCAAATTAGTGCTTAGAATGATCACTTTAGCTGTATTTTTCTCTCCTGGGAAAATATCCTCGTAAGAAACTTCAAATGAACTGATCTTGAGCACAATCAGCATTCCATGTACCAGAAAAAGGAAGGATAAGCTGCTGCAAAGCAACAAAATACTGCTGATTAGTCCAGAATTTAATCCATGATGCAAAGCTACTCCGGCACTGTAAAACAACAACGTTCCAATTAAATTAATTATAATCAATTTATAGGCTGAGTTGTCTTCGTATTGTTTACTTACAAAATTAAGAAAGATTCCAAAAGAAACGAAGGTTCCAAGGCCGTATAAAATCGATAGAATTGAAATTATACCAAAAATCATAGTATCTTCATCTTTTAGAAAGCCTCTGGACGAAATACGGGTTGGATCTTGCTCTGCCTATTTTACCAGATTTTCCCATATAAGCTTTGCTTTATCTTTAGTTATCAAACCACTTTTTACTAAATACTCAATGTCATTAGATGAAAGGACTATTTCATGATCTGATTTGTAGTAATCTGCCTGTTTGTCCTGTTGTAGGTCTTAGGAAGTTATAATTTATTAAGCTTACCCTGTAATATGAGCCAGCTATTCATCTGATAGTCGATCTGAGAAGCATAGCTGTAATATCAGAACTAAAAACATTTCTAGAAATATATAATGAAAATACGGAAATAATCGATATTTTAATAAAATAGCCTAAACCTTTAAACTAATTTAAATAACAAAAATGAACATTGACTTAGAATTAGACGAAACTCCCATTCTTAACAGTACTACAGAACAACGGGCTTAAAACTTCCTGCAAAACATAAAACGACTGAACGAGGGCTACTAAGGTCCATTAATTGTTTCTATAATCTTCCTTATAAAATTGCTAGTCTCTTATATAGTAATAAGAAACTTCAATACGAGAATTTAAGAAAAGCCTATTCTCGAGTGAATAATAATCTATCTAGCAATAAGCTTTGCAGCACGACTAGTCCACTGGTACATGTGACTGAACCAGAGCCGACGTAACCAAAACGAGCCCCCTCTTCCCTACGAGCTGGAAATACAATACGCCAATAAGATAATCCTCCTGTAAGTTCCACTCAGCACCTTTATAGCCTGGCAAATCACAGGAAATTTTATGTTTTACTCCTGTAACAGCTGCACAGATATAGTGCCTGAGCTCAGCTACCTAATGCTCTCTTTTCTCATCCTAGGCTACGCCTCAATACTCCTACCTGTTGTTATAATAGCTGTAATATGCATTTCTTTATGTATGTGTATATGCGTTCAAGTATACCAAGCGCGGCGGAGACGAAACAATGAGATGCGTCAGACTGAAATTCAACTAGAGATGATGAAGCCTAAGAAGTACCAAGGTGAGCCAGTTGATTGCAGTATATGCACTGAGATCATAGACTCAAGTATTAAAGTAGTAGTAATGCCCTGCGATGACAGACACGTTTTCCATGAAGAATGTATAAAGAGCTGGCTGTGGCAAAACCCTCGATGTCCGATATGCAGGGCGAATGTATGTGATTACCAAATTTAGTAGTTAAATTTGCTAGTAAATAGATTGGTTAATATAAAAAGATGGAAGGCTCGTACACTCTTAGAACTAGAAAAGTTTTGACTAATCGCCTTCTCCATCGTCTTCAGATGGTTGTTGAAATCTGGCATCCTGGACTTGCTAATGTGTCCAAGAAGGATGTTATTAAGTAAGTTGCTAAGATTTATAGGACTAAGGAGGAAAATGTGATGGTTTATGGCTTCAGAACTGCCTTTGGAGGATCAAGGACTACTGGGTTTGCTATGGTTTATGATAATAAGGACTTTATGACCAAAATTGAGCCTGGGTATAGAGTTCAGAGATTAGCTAGAAACTAACCGAGAGATGGTGGAAGAAAGCAGAAGAAGGAGTCTAAAAATAGGCAGAAGAAAGTTAGAGGTACTGCCAAAGCTGGTGTTGGACTTGGAAAGAAGTGAGAAGTTAAGTAATGTTGCAGATTTAATTTGGTTTTTGGTTGTTTTTTCATTTTAGCTAAGGACTGTTTGTGTCATGAATTGGTAGAACCGTTCTGCATATTGTTTTGGGGGAATGCAGGAGGCTTTGGAGGATTGGATTTGGTTTTTTATTTGCCATTCTACTCATTTCGACTTGTTGAATTTTTGGCAGTAGTCTATTATTCCTATGGCATATTTTTTGTTAGGGATTGAGATGTCTAGGTACTCGTAGTTGTTTTAGGGAGACTTGTTAAAATATATTGCAATTAGTAAGGAGTAGTCCATTATGTTTAGTTGTTGTAGTAAAGTTAGATCACTTTGCATTTTACTTAATAATTGTTGTTTATCTTGTTGGGATATGTTGATTATTTCGTTTCTGTTTATAAAGTCTTAATCTTTTAGAACACTACCTGTTTTGCTTATTCTATCATATTAGCTGCCTTTTAGATCATATACAGTTGTTTTGCTTTTAGCTTAAATTATGTTATCCATAATAATAACTGTTTGTTTTGGAATAATACTTGTGAAAATTCCTATGTTTTATACTAGAATTGATGGGTTATTATCAATTACTTAGTACTGAATGAAATTCTGGTTTGTTAATACTTTAACCTCTGAGCTATTAATACTCTTTATTATATAGCAATTATCAGCCGACTTAGCAAAAAATGCTCCGCTTTTTCCTTTATCAGCTTATTTTTTAAAATCAACTTAGGATAGAATAAAATCAGGAGTAATGGATCTAAATAATAATTACTCTGCAAAGCTAAACTCATCGAAATTATTAAGCATTCGTTTCTATCTATAAAATTCTTCTTCTAGTTCAATTAATTCAAGTTGGGGTGATGTTGGTTATACCTTGAATTAGTTTAAAATATCTTATTATTCTTCTATTAGTATGTAATTTTATCCGTCATTTTGTAATTTCTGTTTAAAGTATAAGTATAATGGAGCAATTACATCCATAACTCCTTACATTGTCGCTTAGGAGTAATATAGCTATACATCTAAAGTGCACTTAATCAATTCATTAGAGAGTGAATTCTTTTTTATTCTTTATCGTCTTATTATCCTTAGAATAGTTTTAGGATGGGATATTATTATAGATTGGCCAATTAATCCCATTATACTACTCACGATTCTCATTATCTGTATAAAAGTTACATTCATTAGCTTAAAGATCTCTTCTGTTTGAATTGCATTGAAATAGTATAGTAATATTATAACTAGATACATAAGAATACCAATACAAAGTAGAAAGGATGACAAAGTAAGTCTTATAAGTAAAAATTATTTCTCTTTTATAATCAGCACACATAGAATAATTGTCAAAATTAAGTAAAAGCTGTATGCAATTAAAAATACAATAATAAATATAGTCGCCTATCAATCAGTATACACCAACTATTAGCGACTTTCATCATAATAGTCTTAGGTATATTAAAATGTGAGTAGAAGCACAACAAGTGCTAGTAAATTTCCAGATATATGATAAATCCAAACTCTTTTGCTATGATTTGCCTTGAATTTGTTTAAATTCTTAAAAATTATCTCGAAATTCAAAGAAATACAGTAGCTTATAAATAACATCCCTAAATATCCATTCATATAAGTAATTGCAATAAAAACTCAGTTTTACAATAATCCCTACTGAACTATCTATAAAATCTACAAAGATAAGTTAAAGCAAAGGGAAATAAAATAAACTATACATTATGTAAACATAATCTACCCTGGATGCTTTCTTAACTCTTTAACCACAATTTATACAATTATACCTATTAGAATTGCTACTGCAGCCAAACATTATAAGCAAAGACTAGCAATATCTATTTATTTCATTTTTATAATAAAACATGTATGAAGAAAACGTAAAAGACAAAGAAATCATTTTTCAGCATTGCAATGATGTAGGTATTACAAATTAACAATACATAGTTTAGTAATAAGCTCTTCTAATAGGAGATAACTTTAAGGTTTAAACTGTACGAGAAATGAAGGCTAAAACTACTAGAAAAATAGCCAAGTAATTTACTAAGTAAATAGAGAACTTCGATCATGAACTATCAATCAATATAACTATCAACACCCAAAGAACAGAAAAAATATAGTAATAGGAATATGAAATTCCTCTAAAATCACTGTAGCTCTACTGATTGAAAAATGGTAATAAATGTAAAGAAGATCCTGGTAATTTTGTACTAATATTTTGAAAGTCTTGGAGTATTACATCACTTAATTTTATACAAAGATTAGATTATATACTAAAAAACTCTGATTTAGATAAAGTAAAGTTTTACAGCGTCTGCTTGGATGAGTATTAAAGTATCGGACGTGCAAATGCTAATTTAAACAATTGAATAAACATATAAAATTTATGAGCAGGAAAGAAAGCTTTTAAATCATATGCAGCTACTTTGTTACACTTAAAAGATGTTCCATTTTATGCAGTATTCCATGATAAAAAAGTGACATCTAGAGGAAATTTAAACAAATTAGATGTAATGAAACTAATAAGCCAAGTTTATTCTTTAAATGTCTTACAAGAGAAATAAGGTATATAATGTGGCAGGCTTAAGAGGTACTTAAGAATTATTTAAAAGCTAAAAGTGTTATATCTCACTTAGGTAACTATTTAAAAGTTTATGTACTAATAAACTATTATTTTTTATGCAGATGGATACCATTCTACCGACACTTTCGGATTTTGCAAAATTTTGTAAGAGAGAGGCAATGAAATCTCTCATTTAAAGATATTTAATGTAATAAAGCATGTGTTTCCAGGAGTTAGAATATAAACTGTATTTCCAAAACATACAAAAGAGTATTGCGGAAGAGAGTGTAGTTTAAAATCATGCTCTATTTTTTAGTTTATTAAGTCATTTAAATATCCTTTTACAATGCTGATTATAACAACATTATATACAATTTAACCATTTCCTAATTATATAAAATATCCGTTGATGGTAGACAAATCCTGAGAGCTCTTCTCATTTGCGTAATTTGGCACCCTATCAATGAAAGCACAGCTAAGAATTAAAGAGATTTCAAAATAGGTTCTAAAGCCTAAGCACCTTTATCTTCAATACGATTTTAACTCATGTCAAAAATTGTTAGATTGGTCAATTTCTCTATTTTTGGTATTGAATGTATAATTCCATTTGCTGTTATATTATTATCAGAGAATCCTAACTCCCTAATTCCTCTATTGATATTAAAAATAATATACTAAAACCCTCCATCACATAATTAATTCTAAGAAATTTCCAAGCTTTTTAATTTTTCAGCAGAAACTAAAAAACTAGCTAAAAATTTAGCCCCGGCAGTTCCTATGTTATTTTTACTTATATTGAGAACTTAAAGATTCCTTAAATTTTAAGTTAAGTCTGTTATAATAATTGTCCCTTAGGTTCCTAATTTATTGTCACTTATATATAATTCTTGTAGATAATAATTATTTTCTATCATCTTTTTAAGACCTTAAGGCCCCAGAAAGCAAGACTCTGCTTCAAGGCATTTTAAACTTGTTAAATAGCACATTCCTTTACTTAAAAATTAAGCACCTTCGTTTCCTATAAAGATTCTGCTGATTTCTAATTACTCTAAACCTTGTAGTATGCTTATTTCTTATCCCAAAGCTTTGATACTTGACATGTCTGGCTATGTCCCTGAAAGAATCAATCTTCTTATATGTGAAAAGTGTGATAGTAGTATCATTGCATGCTGGTATTAATCAATAGTGAAATTCCTATCCTTAAAATCTAGCTCATCCTTTAGTAGATGACTGTTTTTTGCTATATCCTCTGCATAATTCTGTATTGTAGGATGTGATTAGAAAATTGAAGGAGGTAATTGGAGTTTATAGCTTAAAACTCTTGGCCTTTATAACATAAGTTAGCCTAGTTATCCATTTCTTTAGTCTAAACAACTGCATCTATTTCCCATCTATAATTATTTTTATAAGATTCAAATTATATGGAACTTAATTAGTAAAAGAAGATAGTAGGAGTACTATTAACCAAAAGGAATCTATTGAGGGTAATTAAGCAATATTTATAAGGTATTAAACAGACAATAAATACCTAAACATATGAGAGTTAGTACATTAATACATTAGTTAATTATCTGTAAGTGTTGTTAAAATTATACTGAAGTGTATTGTTTTATTAGCTATATAAATATGTCAAGTCTATAAGGAATTTTTACTCACGGACAATAAGGTTAACCAGATTTAATAGTAGATGGATAACCACATTCCTTTTTTGCTGCATTTGCGGTTCAGCTCTTAAGATAATATGCAAGATTGCATGGAACAAGCTATTAAAAGAAATCCTTCAAATAGATTTCACTTTTATCCAAAAAAGTCTTTAATATGGAGCCATATTACAATAATTATATAAATCAATAGCAACTTAGTGATGCTTTCAACATGTTTTATAATATTGCTTAACTAGCTCATGATTAAACTGAAGCAATTGCCTGGGTATAAGAATATTTACAAAATTTAGATAATATAGAATTATTAGGAAATTTCATGTTGTCACTTTGGCTGTACTACTAGTAGTTATTGGGTAAAAGCACCGATATTTATAATCATACATAGCAAATACTGGGTGATATTAAGCCCCTATGCTGAAAACTAAAAGTAAGTTTAATTTGTACCTGAGACTCATAAGAATGGTTTTAACATCTAGAAAATAAAACTTTGATAATACATATGAATGTTCATCAACCTTAAATATAACTTCCAATATTTCAAGAATTCATAGAAGTAGATAGCAACCCAAATAATTAAATAGACATTTGTAATTAACCATTTATTTTTACTCAATAGATGAATAAGGATTAGATTTAAAATTGAGATAACTTTATATAGGATTACCCATAAACGTAGCTAGATTAGGAGTTTATCAATAAGGTAAGGTAACTTATATCCCCTTAATAATCCTCAAAGTAGGAATAATAACCAAGTACAAATTCAATCAATCATTAATTTAGTTAATCAAGATAACCATTTATTAGCTGAGGCTCTAACTAGTGAGTCAAAATTAGTAGGCAAGTTGTTTTAAATCTCAAAAAATGGATTCATCATTGCTTTTACTAATAATTCGTGAACATCTCCAAAAAAGTTTCTTATTCCATCATCATTTCTTGCATCGTGAACTAATACCAATCTTATATTAGAAGCTGTGACATACGCGCTTATATTTAACTCGTTGAATTTATCTACTATCTTTAAATACATTTAGTTACTTGCTATTGCTTCTTCGTCTATTATATCAAGAGATGAGTGTATTATAAACTAGTTTAAATGACTTATTCCTTTTCGTACAGTATTAAGGCCAGCTTCGTATATTGGGATGTCTTATTTGTTGATTATAAGGAACATTTTTATATAATTATAGGGAAAGTTTATACTGGGTAAATGTTGTTTAATAATTAGAATATTAAAGGAATTCTTAGAAGTATAATTAACTAATACAAATCCTACTAAAAATACATAAATTCATCATAAAATACATTCTAAACATGTCCCACTAACTATACGACTATCTTTTAAAACTGATAATAATAGGTGATAGCAACACCGGTAAAAGCTGTCTTCTCCACTACCTAACTGAATAAAGATTTAAAAAGAACTCAACTTAGACCCTAGGCGTTGAATTTGGTTAAAAGTCGATTATGGTATCAGGGAAAAGAATTCAACTATAAATCTGAGACACAGCCGGCCAGGAAAGATTTCGCAGTGTAACTCATTCCTACTACCGCGGAGCATCAGGAGCTATAATAGTCTACGACATAACAAATGCAGAAAGTTTTTCTCACATTTAAAACTGAATACAAGAGGCTAGGAACTTATCCAGGCCAGATCTAGCATTGGTAGTAGCAGGGAATAAAAGTGATTTAAAAGATAGTCGTTAAGTAAATTTTATAGAAGCTAGTGGACTGTGTTAGGAGTAGGAAGTGTAATTGTTTGAAACAAGTGCACTGACTGGGGAAAATGTAGAGGAAATTTTTATGAGGTTGGCCAAGCTAATTGTAAGTAAAATCGAAAATGGGCAATTTAATCCAGTTGGAGGAGTTGGATAGAAGGAACTTGGAAGATTTAAGGATAATCGAAGTTGTACATGTTAGTAATATATAAAATGAATAGTCCTATGAAACGTAAGTTAAACGTGTATAGAAGGTTGCTAAACAGGGATAATGATCGGGCAAGGACTCCTTAAAGCTGGGATAAGTACTATATATTTTAACCTTAGTTTAAAGACAGACTCAGTAGATTAGAGTAAGTATGGAGCTTTAGTACAAAGTAAAGGTTAAGAAGACGAGTAAAGGTTTAATAAACTAAATCATAAGTATTCTAGAATAAGTCATTACAAGGCTTTTACAAGTAAAATTAATTATTGATTTGTAAATAATAATATACAGATTAAATTAAAGTTAATGGCAATAGGCTAAGTTTGTCCCCATCAGCCCATTCAAAGACTCGGAACAAGAAAAAGCTAATAGTGCAACTTCCGTATAAGTAAATAACTATAATTTAATAAACCCCTTAATTCTCCAATATATAAAAAATGTCAACTCCAAAACTCCCTTCCTGGTGTTAAGTGGGAAGCTACATTGATGCAAAGGATGCAATGCAGACTTGGTGTATTGCCAGAGTTATACAGATAGATGAGAAGAAGGAAAAAGTGCTGGTAAACTTTGACGGATGGCCGAATACCTACAATAGCTGGCTGGCCTTATCATCCTCTAAAGTTGCGGCTTTTCGGCAGAATTCAGCTATGTCATTTGGCCACAAGCGTATAAGCCTTAGACAGTGGACTTTTTCCCATTAAGAAACCTAGAGTTTGACTTCAGATATTTTAGAATTGGTTAGAAATGATTTAGAATTTGACTCTGCTTTCTAGACTACTCAGTTTCTAAGAGGAACTGTTTTTGTGCACCTGGAGTGTCTGTTAGCCCAGTAGATCTATCAGCAGATATAAGATTAGAGAGTTGTAGTAGAATACTTGACTGCTTGCATGAAGCTGATTATTAAATGGCTGTCTCTTGCTCCTAGTTTATTCGGGCACTGGTATGATTATCTGGATGATAAGAACCTGATGGAAACTGATATCAAAGTGGCTTTAGTTTGTGCCTGGCCTTAATTACTGGATATGCTCAAGAAGCTTTTCGCAATGGATGATAATTGCTCTGTATTCTATTTGTCGTATGATTATTATCCTGAAGATTATGAAGTATCGGATAAATCTTCTATGAGTAAAAAGAAATTTAGTAAAACTTTACTATACCTGGTCAATTTGTTTACAAAAGAAGGTGGGTTTGAGTCACTGATTAAAATCATCAATTTCGAATAAAAAAACAATAGAGTACCTTTTGAGTTTATTGAATACCTGCCAATATATCCTATATACTCGTTCTTGAGTAATGATTTCCTTAGTATTGTGTTTTCTTAACTTAACCAAGCTACATTGAATAGAATTGTAAAAATTTCAGAAGGAGAGATAAAATTCCTAAAATTTGACACAGTTAAAAGAATCTTAAGCAAAATTAAAGATTTAGAGAAGAGTGAAATTGATCCAAGTACTATTGAAATCACAATATTAAACTTAGCCCTAAAATTCTTAAATTCTAACTTTCTAGAGAAACGTATTAAAGGAATGAATGAAATAAATGAAAAAGTCAGCGACGAGGTCTTAGATAATTTCTCTAAATTTAGGCAATAAAGACATCTAAATGATGAAGAAATGTGCGATTGGATACTGGAAAACAACTTACTATAGTTAGTGTTAGTTGAAAGACCCCACATTGAGTTGACAAAGCGTCTTACTAAAATAATACTGTTTTTAGCTAGTAATAACAGATTCACAGCTGAGCATCTTGATCTGTTATGAAATTCTTCTATTGATAAGCATGACTCTATCATAAAAGCGACGCATAATGTTATTAAAGACATTGCATCTAAGTTACCAATGGAATTAAATGATTTTATCTTTGAAAAGTTGTAATAAATTCCTATGACTTAATATACTGAAGAATTTATGAAGATGTTGAAGGAGTTTACAGTAAATGCTATTGATTAAGCTAGAATTTAAAACAGTTAAAACAATTATGGCCTAGATTTGTTGATGTAAGCTATGTTAGACAGCAGCCCTATTCAAAATAGCAAATTAGCTACTGAGCATGTTGGAAGTATTCTTCATATATGCGATTTTAGTAAGGAGTTGGCTCAGTATTTTAACTTCTGCGTTTAGCACATACAATAGGATGACTCTGTTCCTTAAATGATCAAACTAATGATAGATATTCTAGGCTCTACTCACGGTTAATGGGCAAATGATGAATCCTCTTTTATCTCATAACTAAATATCCAAGATGTTATTGTAGAAAGTATGGAAAGATACTACGAAAAGTATAATGGAAAAATAACAGACCCTAAGTAAATAATAGGAAAGTCCTATCACACATCCCAATTAAAGAAAAGATTAAATATACTTGAGTACTTTTATAAGTAAATTGGAAATTAAGCCAGTGTAAATCAAACTCATATTGAAAGACTGTGAAACTGCATGATTTTAAATCCACTAACTACTAATGATAGGGATATTCTTATGCAATGGTTATAATAGGGTAAAATATACAGAAATATTCCATTTAATTATACTCTTATGCAAGGAATTTTCAACGATCTGATTGGCAATCCTGAAAAAAATAGTTTTAGTGATATCAGCCAAATTGGCTATAGCACTTTTAAATATTTCTTTATATCGATTAATCTACTAGAAAGTAAAATAACTATAAATAACTACTCGGTTTAGAAAAGAATTAGTGCTGATGTAATAGGCCTTAGTTAAAACTTCTAGATAATTTTCAATGCAATCAATGAAGAAGTAGCAAAGGAGGCAATTTCACTATAAGTAACTCTATTCAAAAGATTTTCTAGCTAATTATTACCGTTTGCTTAGTAAATATGGCATGAAATGCTAACATAAGTGCTATAAACAATCCAGTAGAACATTGAATCTTAATAAATAGTTACCAGAGCTTTGCAGTTTATATAAAGTCTGAGGAATGACGGTTAAAATGATCATAATTTAGATAAAAATGCAGGATTTATGATACATTTAAGGGAATAATCAGAAAACCAGTACTAAAAAATGTTTATTAACCGTAATGGAACAATTGGGTATTTAAGACGTAAAATTGCTCATTTGTATAATTAACCTCCTAATACAGTATAAATAAAGATAGAAAAGCAAGTATACGGCCCCTCTGATGATGATTTATCCTTGAAATCTATAAACTTCTACTTTTTAAATGTAATCTTCACTAATGAAATGATTCCTGATTTAAACTCTGAAGAGATATTATCATCTTATCCCAGTTTAATTGATGAGCTACTGAATCTAGTATCAATTCCAGATAGAGCTTATACAGAATTAGCTTGAAGCTTACTTACAAGTCTTCCTACAAATCCTAAATTAAAAAATAAGCTTATAGAGCTATCTGAGCCAGTAGATTAATTACTAAATTGCTCAAGTCCGCATAGATTGTTATACTGTTTGACTATAGTAAAAGATTTATCAGCTGAATAAGAATGGAAGTAAAATTTCACTTAGAACAACGGAGTAAAACACTTAATAAAACTTTTAATAGAAGATGTAAAGGATTTGAGTAGTGGAGATGTAAAAATAATGTTATAATGCGAAATCATTTAACTTCTAGCAGACATGATTGCAGCTAATGAGGAAATATAAGTTGAACGGTTAATAACTATTTTACTAGACTGCATTGATAACTTATGCGCATCTGTAGCTGAATCAAAGGATGTAAAAGATACTATGCTTGCTGTAAAGTAACTTTTTAAACTGGCTGAAAGCTAAAATGAGAATGAAGCCAATACTGCCATACAGAACTATGCAAACTTAAAGTAACTATTAAGCAACTCCCTTATTAATTGTAATAACAAGGCATTAAGTCAAGAAGTAGCGGAATTATTTAAAGAAATTGAGCCTTTATAATCTATATTAATAATTTAGCTTAAATCACTACTAGCAGAAGCTTAATAAGAAAACAAGTAATCAGAGTAATATTGGGACTTATTCGCAGAATGTTTATAGAAGTAGAACTAAGTCTCGCATGATGATTTAATAGACCCTCTTTTCCAGAACATAGAAAATCACCCTGGGGAAAAATCAGCTAAGGAAATGGACAACGTTCTATGGGGAAGTTTCATACTACTTTCATCAATACTTATCAATTCTTACCCAAATCGCTCCCCCTAATAACTACTAGAACTGATCTTACATAATTGTTTATTTGAAGTACCAACACAGACATCCAAATTCAATAATAATCGTCCAAAATGCAAGCATAGCCAAACCCGTAAAGGTGCTTTCTAACTATTGTAAAAATTATGCAAAAATGAGGAGTTTGCAATGGAAAGTATCCAATATTTGAAAAAACATGTTATGGATCCTTCCTGAAGAACATCCAGACGCCCTGATTGGAATAATTCCCCAGCAGCTTTAGAAAAATCAGAAACAGGCTATGTTGGTATTAAGAATCTGGGCTGTACATGCTATATGAACTCTATATTTTAGCAGCTTTTTATGATAGAAACGTTCAGAAACTCAGTACTAAGCTCTAAGGTTAATGATGAAGGTAATTTAAATGAAAATATTCTATACCAGCTTTAATACATACTTGCAGCTTTGAAACACAGTGATAAGCAGTATATAAATGCTAAATCATTCTGTCTGGCTTTTAAAGACTGGGATGGGAATCCTATAAATGTAAAGGAATAAATGGATGTAGAGGAGTTCTTCAATACCTTTATGGATAGACTGGAGGGGTAATTAGATAATCCTTAAGTAATACGGGAACATTTCGGAGGGACATAAGTAACTGAGCTGATAGGCAAGCAAAATTGTATACATAGAAGTGAAAGATACGAGCCCTATTTAACACTACCAGTACAAGTAAAGGGCAAGAAATCATTGACTGAAGGCCTCGAAAGCTTTGTAGAAGGTGAGATTTTAGAAGGGGAAAACGCCTATTAATGCGAATCATGTGATACTAAGGTGACTGCCTTGAGGAGAGTTTGCATAAAACATCTCCCTAACACTCTTATAATAACACTTAGAAGATTTGAGTTTGACTTCGACACGATGCAAAGAGTAAAAGTAAATGATTACTGCGAGTTTCCTGAAGATCTAGACATGGAGCCATATACACAAGAAGGTTTAACACGAATGGATTTGTAGAGGGAGTATGAAAATGCTATAAAAGAAGGAAAGGAGACTGATATTAAGGTTCCTGAGAAATTGTACTCGGATGATTATTACAAATATAAACTGAAAGGAATCGTGATACACATGGGAACGGCTGATTTTGGGCACTACTATTCTTTTGTATAGGACGGTAAGGAGTAATGGCTAGAATTTAATGACACATTTGTAAGAGAGATTGATAAGGAGGACTTAGCAGCAGAGTCGTTTGGAGGGGAGGAAAGATGGTCATGGTCAAGTACTTTCACATCAAATCAGTTCTAATCATTGAGAGAAAAGCACAGAAACGCATATCTTTTACTGTATGAAAGAGCTGGCGCGTACTAACCTCGATCTGCTGATGAGGAGAAACTAGAGGAGCTTAGCTTCAATGTACAGGAAAGTTCCACTGAGTTGGAAATGGAAATGGTTAGGGATGAAAATGAAAGATATTGGAGATGCAGACACAATTTCTCTCATGAATACTTTGATTTTGTTATAAATCTAGACAGTATAAACTTACTAGAATTACAGAAGTTTAGATTAAGCTTTTTTATGACTATTCTTATCAGAAGTAAAGATAATATATCTATTTCACTATTAGCTATTACTTTGTAATAAAAATTAAAGGAAAATTAAGACTTAAGCCTGTGGTTTTTAGAAACTTTAAGTTATCCTCCAGTTTTAAAGGAGCTGCTGCTAGATTCGCCTAGTAGTGAAAAAAGAAAATTATTAACTGCTTTAGGAAAATAAGCATTAGCAGTTATTGATAAAAATAGTACCTTGAATATACTTAAACGAATGCTGAACTGTGTAAACTATGCTTAAAAGCCTTTATCTAGACACTATGCTTAATATTATGAGCTTTTATTTGCAATCATTTAAAAACACCCAGATCTTGGAGACCAGTGTAAAATAAGTGAAATATTAATTAACTCTTTACTAAAAAAGGAAATCTTAAGTAAATTTGAAGTGATTAGTCATTTCGAAGACTCTAATTTAGGCTATACCTCAGATTAAATGACATAAGCAGACAAAGAGGACGATTACAACTATTGGTACTCCTCATCAGGGGCAAGTTTAGGTTTTGCTACATCAATTCTATCAAATTAATCTCAAAACAACCTTTTACCAGGCTCAGTACAAGACTATTTATCTCAAAAACAATGTATAGAGGAAATTTTGTAGTGAACTGATAGCAAAATATCAGCAATAAGCGCAGGAACCCTTTACTTCAGCATTTCTAAAGATAACATAGAACGCTAAAACCAGTATCTTACTCAACTATTCCATTGCATTCACATAAAACAATAAGAAAGCAAGAAAAATTACTTAAGACAGCTAGGAGTTATGATATACTCCCAAGACTCACTATAACAACAGCGCGTAGAAGTATGCATAAGGCAACTATTAATGCAGATGGAGAAAAACAAGTTGTATATACGAGAAACATAACTATGTTTAGATTATTTGTACAAACTAGCAAGCAAATCTCCATAAGTACAGTAAGTAATTCAAACCAATTAACAGATTTTTGGATGAATTCAGCAATGAATACAGAGTAGTTATCTCCAGCCGTCAGGATCACCTTACGGGCAAATTTCTGAGGTGTCAATGCAGTAGGCTCGGAAGTATGTAAACAATAAGTTACAAAAATTCACTAATTTTATGCAAAACAACCACGAATTACTAGACTGGGACTCAGATGAGGAATTGCCCCCTGTTAATCCTGAAGAAGTAATCTAATTAATTGGCTATAATCAATAAAGCTGGGAAAGAGCTACAGTGAGAGCAGTAATTGGAGATTTAATGCTTTTGGAGTATAGAGGGTTCAACGATATGCAATTTAAGTGGGTTGATCGGTTCTCTGATGATGTTGCTCCATTGGAGAGGAAAATAAGAGGTGTTTAGATAGGTTAAGGTTAAAGAAATGATGGGGTGCTTTTTTCATCTACTACGTAGAGCTCTAGTACTATACATGTTATGTCGTCTATTGGAGTATCTTCAGATTCTATTATGCCACGTCAGCGCATTCGGGCCTCTTCTGATAAAAGCTAACTTATGTTTATATTACTAGGGCTTATGTTCTATAATGACTGATCACCTTCACCTGATAGGCAAAAGTCTTTGTAGATTTATACAAAATTCACGGCTTCTTAGTTAGTTAAGACATCTCACATGCCATCGCTTCCTAAGATGATGAATTTGTCACTTGATTGAATTTACTTAGAGAATGTAATTGGAGTACTAATAACTCCTACCTCCTCTGCAATTGAATCTCCGATTGATCTTGCCATTGCTAGCCCAGGAGTTTTTTATCCTTATTTCCAAACTCTATAGGGACCTAATTCCTAATTTTAATCATCTTTGGCTTTAGAAACACATCCTCCAGATTTCATAATTCTTGCCATTTCATCAGGATCATTGGGCTTTTAATCCTGCGTTATTTGGTAACTAAATAATCCCCGTATATTAGGTATTTCTCTAATCTTTCTTATACTACTGATAGTATCATATTCCTCACATTGTTAATTTTATTTTATTTGCAATTTTTATACTTAATCAGACGTTCCAAGTACAGCCCGGGAATCACCGACACTTCCTATATAAATTCAATCGTTTTATATTATCATAATTATGCATGTTGTTCCAGATCTCTATATATTAATTTCCGATGCTTTTATGGCAGTATTACAGCTTTCAATACTATCTTATAAGGCTTGATTTCAATTCTATGATGTTTGGGATAACCTTTGATAATATTCATTCATGTAATTAACGCAAAACTCTGATACAGTGTGTCCATTTGGGCCGTGTCCATCAAAAACTCCGATTACTTGCAAATTTTCTAAGTTTAAAATGAGGTAGTTGTCTTGGCATTATTTGTGAAATTCATCTTTTGGGTCAAAATTAGGTAAAATGCAGGCGCTTATTTGCAATCTATAAGAATCTAGTGTTTAATTGCTAAAGCTTAGTTTAAAAGGATTCGGAAGAGCCACTTTTATTTTACTTAAAGTATACTTTTATCCTTCATACGAATTGATTTTATAGGTTATTAGTCTTGGATAGGTTAAATCCTCTGCACTTGGTAGAATTTTGGATTTATTGTTTTAGTTACAAAATGCACAACTTCCCATATTAGTTATTATAATAGTTTTAAAATTAGGACATTGTATTCAAATATAATAAAAAAAAAGGAATATAAATTTTCATGCATTTTAGGCACGACTTGCTATATATACTATTTTCATATGTAATTTGAGTAAAAATAAATGCAATCTCATTATTAGTAAATCCTTCTTTATAATTGATTAGCTACGGGGGATAAAAGCATACTAAAATAATAATTTGTTGTACTGATGAAAATGTTTGTTTTAATGGCAAACCATATATTTTAAATGAATACGAAAACAGTTGTATTATATTAAATAATCTTGAATACTTTTTATTAATATCTACTTTAAAACTAATTCCTTACTTAAAACATTGTTCTTCTTTACTTTCAGTATAAAAGCCCTTTGTAGTAATGAGCTATAAAATATTGATTTAAATGGGTAAATTTTATACTATACTGTGTAATATTAACTAATTAAATTTTAACTAAGCTTATTTCTATAATAAATTCCAGCAATTCTTGTATTGAGTTAATAAAGACAGAAGGGACAAAGTAATAAGTCTGTATTTAAATATATTAAAAAGTTATTATTGAGCTTTTCCGCTCAAATCAATAATACAATAAAAATGTAAGAAGTAGAAATCAGAAAAGAGGAAATTTACTTTAATGAAACATAAGAATAAAGCTTTGAAATGATTAAGGATAAAATATACAAATTGCTTTTTAAATCATGAATAACTGTTTTTTAGCCATCTCAATCACGAAAATAAAGAAGTTCGTAATATGCCAAAATTATACTTTTTTAGTTTCTATTAACAGTATAGAGTATTAGTTTATTATTTACAGTTAATATGTAACTGGATAATTGATAGACATACCAATTATTATGAGATATTCTAAGATAAGCTAGAGCAGATGCAATTGTAATTGAAAAAGATCTTTAATTTTAAGTTATCATAGCTTTAAACTGTGTTTTTTTGCTTATAGTCATAGGTTTACTGTATTGTATGTTTAAAGTGTCAAAGGAATCATAAATAAGTCAATGAAAAGCATCTATTCTGGCTATGTTAATAAAGTTTAATCATGAGATTTTATACATTCCATAGCTAACCTTTTACTTTGGTATAATTTATTATAACTTAAATCCAAGTTAAGAAATAATCCAATACTATATAGACGATTAAAGCCTGCAAAATGATTACTTATTTGGTTTAAGCTTTGCTAGTATTATAGGGACATTGATCATACAATTCTTAAATGATAGCCTTAATTTTACTATACAACATGCTATGAATAACAGAGATATTTTTTGTAAGGCTCATTGTATTTTGCAATATTATGAGTCCTTTACAACATTTTTCTATGTAATTTCCTATTTTATGATCCTAAGACAATCAATAATCACCCACTACCTGCTAATTTTAACATTCCAAACGGTAATTTTAGTGAAATATTACACATTAGTTCCCTTCTACAATTTAAGAACAGGTTAAATTTACTTAATTAAGAATGTAATCTTATGATAATCTTCATTAAGCTTTCTAATTGGATATATTCTCGAAAATTCTACAATTACAATTGTATTAATCACATTTGTCACTCCCCTACTAAGTTGAATATCGTACTACTTTTATGAGGTAAAACACAAACGATAACCTGATTTATCATAATTATCTGCAATATAGTTCAGATCTCCCTTTGATATTGAGATTCACTTGAGAAATAGCATACTTAATAACAAAGAAGAAGTATAGCTTGTATTATAGAAGGTATTTCTTCTGCTAAAAACAAAAACTAAACTGGGATTGAGCAGATACACACTGATTATAGAGTCTTACTTTCTATAAGATAATATAAAAGATCTTTAACTAGCTAACTTAAGAGTAACATTAGCGAACTAAAAGGCAGGATCATTTTGAGAATTATTTTAATAATTTCAATGTGTAAGTAAGTTGTAAAATACTGATTAACTAAATAAAAAGAAGAACCCTGAATAGATCTTTTTAATCTACAAGGAAAAGTGTGATTTGGTGAAAAAGCTTGATTAATATCTCTGCTTAAATATGATCTAGACTATAAAAGAATTATACAAGAATAAGGCAAAAATAGGAAAAGTTGAAAGAATTATGAAGAAGTTAGACATCCTAGTCTAAAAAATAGATAAACTATATACCGATTTAAACAAATTTCCTCCTACTCAACAACTAATTCACCTACAGGGAACTTACTATATTGATATAATTCACGATAGTGTTAGAGGAAATTATATCATAGCCTCAAAGCAAAATACTCTTCTAAGCAATTAGAACAAATACATTGGCCAGGATTTAGATTATTTCGACGAGGATGTTAGTTCTATAATTGTGTCAGGAGACCAGGAAGATGCTGGAACAATTCTATATGCAAGTGAGGATTGCAGTAAAATTCTAAGCATCAAATTAAACTTAATGATAGGACAGGATATAAACACCTTTATTCCTTACCCATACAACATATCACATGCACAGCATATTAAAAAATATATAAAACAAGGTTAATCAAGCCTGATAAAATTCCCAGCTCATTTGTTTCTGAGTGATTACTTTGGTTTTTTGGTTGAATGCCAAATTGAAATTAAATCTACTGTTAGAAAGGGGAAATCTTACTTTTTATGTAAAGTTATCTAATTAGATTTTAACAGGGAAATTGCCCTTTTATAACCAAATGGATTGATTTTATCACATAGCTAAGGCCTCCCTAGTCTACTAAACTAGGATAAAGAATACATAGTAGGTGAGTTTATCGAAGATTTAGTTGGATTTAAATTATAGGATATGGTGCCCTTAATGCCTTATTATTTTCATAATGTACAAATAATATCTGCTAATATATGGTTCAAGGATAAAGTGATAAACGTTGTCTATTTTGCCCATAAAGAATAAGATATATAAACTTGAAAATCTCGTGATTTTGTACAACAAAGTGGTGAATGACAATAAGGCTATATGCAATCCTCAGTAATGAGTAGTAGTTTATAAGATAAGCCGTAAAAAAGTGTATTATTTTTAAATTCTAGTTAAGCTGTAGTACGAAAATTGGCAATAAACTAAAACTAATAACAAAAAAGCTTTTAAATTGCTAGTATCGATAAGAAAATATTAAATAACGGCCAAATGTCTGAATCTAATCAAAGTGCTTCAAACTCCCTTTAAACACTTGCTTAAAATGTTGAAAATTCTAGATTAAATATAAGGTTGTTTACTACCTTAAGGATTTTAAGCGTAACCATGTTTTTATCACTTTTACTATTCATCCTTTTAAACATTTCTGGAATGATTTTAATACAGGATACAGTCGATTACTATTGTAGCACTCAATTAGACTTAAAATTGCTTAATTTAACTGATTCAATTAATATTCAAGGTAAAGCTGTTCATTTTATCTACGCTAGTTAAAGTGGAGTATAGCTGATTCCCAATGACTAATTACGCAATATTTTACTCATATCTAAAAACTCCTTTGCCAATTAATATCAGTATTTTACATAAAACAAGAAGCAGTTTGAAAGCTGTGATTGCTATGATTATATATACACGGACTAAATACCAATTTAAAGCTATGATTTAGAAGGATTTAAGATCAAGAAAAAATCATTAGTAAATATTTTGAGTGAGCTTTCCTATTATACTTAAAAGTTTGTAGACTTAGATGAATAATAGTAATATTAATTTTAAGATTCTCATTATTATCTCATGCAAGCTAGTAACTCTTATGTAAATAAGCATATGATTAGTATTTTTGAAGATTTTATCCATTATGAGGATTCAATGCAGGAAAGTTTTGAAGTAATAACGCTTATTTATGCAATAGTTTCGTTTGTACTAGTAACAATATCATTTTTGGTATCAATTTGCTGTATTTTCTATATAAACAAACTTTTTAATTAGCTTTACTTGGTTTTGTATAGAATGGACATTACTACTTTAATTGAAATTGTAGGAATTTATCAGTAAAGGCTGATTGAGATTCATGACTCTGATATTATTGCAGGACACCCTAAAAAAGTTACGCATAAGTTCAATTATTGGAAAAAGGTCTTGATTAAATCTTCACTCATATATATAGTACTTGCTTGCTTAGCATTCATTACAATATATTTAGGAATTGTTAGTATATAAGAGCTTTTGCTTTAAAAACCTTAACTACTAGAATTGCTTGCTTATTAATAAATTTAAGCCAGAGATTTGATATATTACACCGCTAACAAGTACTTGCAGCTTTCTAATCTTGATTTAAACAACATAATTCCAGGCCCTTAATTATTCCCATCAATAGATATACTAATAAAATAGTCTTGGGATACTATTTAAGATAGATAAGATAATTTATATGAGAATTTAATTCCTATAATATCTGAGCACAAAGGGCTTGAAGATATAGCTTTTGGGTCGTAATCGAATATAAGTCCTTATCTATAATATGGCTTATTAAGTGGAGTTAATTAGTTAGTAATTGAATCATATGCTTTAGGAAATATAGATAGTCAGTATAGTGATAATGATGTACAATATCTAATGAGAATTATTTAAGGATAATTATCTCTAGAATAAAATTATCAGAAATTAATTGTGGAAATGGAAAAATATATTGATGATGAGATTGAATAGTTTTCCAATCAATTTTGATATATTTAATGCTTCTTGCTTGGATTACTTTTTATTATATATGTGTACTTTTACTGATCTATAAAATATGATTACAGGAATAAAGTAAAGAACCTTATCCATTTTATGATGCTTATACCAAAAAATTCTGAAGCTTTAAATAGAGGCAGGTTTATGTAGTAATTTTATTTGAAATATAGTATTCCATTATAAATATGCACTAATTATACATAAATTCATATACTAATTACATAAAATGTTACTTATGTAAGACTAATTTTTCTATATCCAATTGTTTTAAAATATATCCATTATTATTTATCACTGTTTGCTTGATGAGACTGGCCTGCTTTTGCTTTCATACTGCTCTATAAAACTATCTAAAATATCACTAGAACTATAATTTGATGAAGGCCTTTAATTAGCTTATATATTACTTTTGTTATGAGTAGGTGTTTTATCAATAGATAAATCGCATAAAGTAGTTTTACCAGCATTACTCAATTTATTTTTAGACTATAGTTTAAATTATATCTTTTTATTATTCTTACTAGTATCAGACATATTACCAAAAGAGTCTGAAGTATATTCGCTCTATTATATAAATGAATCATTACTCTAAAAATCTAGATTATTCAATTAACTGTTTCATTTTTTCCTAAAATTTCCCTTCTTATTTTAAGTATTTGTCTTTTTGTTAAAAATATCGATTGTTTAAGGTTTATACATTTTCTAATTATTTTAAGTATTTGGAGCTTAATCAATTAGCTTTTACTTATCATGTTTCTTGTTAAAACTTTCCATAAAATTAGAAAAATTATCAATTTGATTTTTAGACTACTGAATATACTGCTTAAAGTCATCATTATCATCTTATTATATACTTTGATTACCTTTAATAGATTAATCATCTTCACCACTTAAGCTTTCTTCTTCAATGATTTGCTCATAGATTTCTTTTTTGCTATTTTAATCTAAAAGTCCTTTAGTTTGCTATTATTCATTTAATTTCCTATGTTAATTATACTTAATCATTTATGGTTAATTTGATTAAATATCTCACTAATCTTCATCAGGTTTAACCCATTTAGTAGTACTATTTAAAGATTATTCAAAAACATCAGTTTATTGCATTGGTGGTTTATTTAATTCATTATTTGAATAGTTTTGCTATATGTTTTAACTGTACTAATTAGCAAATAAAGGACTTTAATTGATACTATATTAGTTGGGATTATAATAATCTGGAGGTTGAAATTAGTTGTATAAAGGCTAATTGAATTAGTTAATCATTTAATACTGCTAATAGTATTAATTAAAAGGTTATTGATTATTAAGCATTTGATTCTATCCGTAAGATCAGTCTTATCCTCTTAGTGCAGGATTATCTACTCTAATAGCTGCCATCATTTATTAAATCTGTTACTCCCTTTCCTTTAATGCTTATTCTTTCATTGCTAATATTTATTCTCGTTCTATTTATTAATCGTTTTTTATGTTTTCTATTATCATTTAATAATCTTGGTATGGATTATTGATCTAATTGTCTTGATTTGGTTCTTATATAAAAGGTTAAGTAATTGGCTCATCTTAGCTTGGAGGTATTTCATATTACTGTTTAATTTATTACTTTTCTTACTTTATGTTTTAGCTTTGTTTATTTTCTAAATATCTTTTTAGTCTTTCTTCTTCTTAGATTTATATCTATAGCTCCTTTTATCTTTACTCCTCTTTAAGTCGTTTTTATTCTTCAATTTACTTTTAGAGTTCTTGTCTATATTACAATACCTTTTAGCGTTGATCGTCTTATTGTTGAAAATGATTTGGTTAATCTCTATTTTCTACATCATTTTGCCTATTAAGTTATTATTTTTTATATTATATTGCTAGACCCTTACTTTAATTATTTTCAATTTCTTTTTGCTATTAAAGCTTCTTAGTTTATTCTATTTATTATCTAAGCTCTTCAGCATATTATTACTGTTTTAGCTTTTAATTTTGTCAGTAATCTTATTCACTATTTTAATGCTGCTGTAATTAACTCTTTTCCTATACTTAGTTTTAATCATATTATATTCCATGTTATAAGCTTTCTTTATTTCCTTATTTATACAAGTTTCTTTCTTAATCATTTAGCATTTATGCTTTCTATTATTTATGGTTTTCTGCAGATATTCTTTAATTGTATTAATCATTAATTCCTGTCTAGAAATTTTAGTGTGATTACTGCTTATCCTGTTCCCTTTCGTATTAAAGTGGTGTATTTTTAAGAAATATGATTGGAGCTACAGGTCTTATCTCTTCATATTATTCAATGTATGAATCAGAATATGTATCTGAAATATCTTATGAATATACAGATTTATTTCCTCCTAGCATTCTATGTGCTCTTTCCTCTGCTCTTAGTCTTAATCTCCTTTCTCTTTCATTTTCTACATGATGGTTTGGATTTAAAGCAAAATTTTAATACATTTAAGTTTTATATTAGATAATATGAAGTTAGAATTTATTATAATAAGCACTTTTAATACATATTTGCTATTAATCAAAGTTAAATTTAAAAAGGTTATATGAATTTAGTACTAATTGAAATACACAGCCCTATTTTGCCTATATTCAGTACTGCAATATTATTATCTTTATATCAATCAACTATATTCATAACCTTTAAACTCTTCTAGTCCCTATAGTAATATTTTTGACTATAAAATAAGGTATATAAAAATGTATTCAGAAAGAAAATATCACAACAGTTCTCTTATTAATAGCTCATTTAGAGAATCTTCAACTCCATTGAATTTACAACAAAACATTCAATATTACTACACACCTAGAACCAGAAACTTAAGTCTTATGAGTAATAGAACTCCTACACTTAGTTCAAATAGATAAAGTGAAGAATTTAGTACAAATAAACTTTAAAGAAAAATTAATCAACTAGAAGAATAGCATAGAAGAGATTTTTAAAAAATATCAGAGTAATCATAAGAGATTAAAAGACTTAAGTCAGAAATTTAGATTATTAACAACTAGAACAAGTCAATTATAAGTAGCACCACTGCATCAGCTGGAGACATGCATTCAATTTACTAAAGTATTTATGTAACTGAAGTAAATAATGAAATTAACTCAATTAATCAAGAAATGAAGTCATAAAGAGTGTAAAATTAAGAGCAAAAGAATTTAGTACTGAATTTAAAGAAGAAAAATCAGTAAATGAAGGCTGCTATTAAACTATATAGAAAAACACTATAATAAGATTTGATTAAATAAAAAAATACCAAAATCGTGCAACCTAATCTGAATTAAGACTCAGTCTAAACTAAAATACAATAGAATATCTAAATAACTAAAAAATAGGTAACAGATGAACTAGAAAGTATCTACAGTTTATTTGATAACTTAAAATATGCAAAAAATATTCATTCTGTGATTAGTTATGCTACAAGAGGAATAAAGAAAGTTCTAAACGTTGGAAATGTTACAATATTCCTAACAGACGAATAAATAAAAAACCTTTACCATAGAGCAATTGCCTAATAATTTTTGTATGTTGGAAAATGCTAAGTGGATGGTACATGGATTGATATTCATACTGAGCCAAACGAAGATACTGAAACTCCTAAATTTAGTAAAATCCACGAAATGCGACACATTATAAGAAATTAGCATAATTTGATTCTTCCAGTCAGAAATAATCGTAAAACTCTATTAGTTATACAAGCCCAAGATAAACTCAGTCAGCAAAAGAAGACTTCTTAGTTCACTTATGCTGATGAAGTAACATTAAAAGTAATTGAGGCAATCCTGCATACTAAAATAATGTTTCTGATTATGTAGGATCAGGAAAAAATATCCCGTACTCATTCCAATCATATTACTGACATCTCATCAATTATTGTCTCTTCATCCTCTCACTAAGAACTTGCTAATAGGTGCTATGAGTAGTTTCCAGCATATTTTCACTTTGAATCCGCTGGTATTGTATTCAAAGAGCTCACTTCAGATAACATTTTTACAATGATGCATAATCCTAATATAGCTGAGTTTTTTGGAGATAATATCAATAGTTTTATGCAAGGGACTGGATTATCAGGGGAATGTATTATTACAGGACAGTCAAAATTTATATAAAATCCTAAAAGTTTAGGTTAATATAATCCTGAGATAGATAATAGCACACTTATTCCTGAGGTTAGGAATGAATTATTGATTCCTTTAAAAACTTACTAAGGAGATAAAATTTTAGGTTGTCTTCAACTTTTGAACTTCAAATTCGCAAAATTAACCAAGAATGAAATTGTAAAGATAGAAAAAATTTCATAGCTTTTGGCCTAGTGTGTATATTGCTCATATAGAACTATTGAAATGACTGAAATCATTGTTGCTACAAAACAAAGTATTAAAAACTTGAAAAAGTTATCAAAGTAAACAAATGTCGCTAATAGTAATTCAGAGTTATCTATGTTATCCAACTACATAGAAACTATAAAGAATCAGATTGATGGAATTGTTGGAAGAAGAAAACACCAACTTTTAGCTTTAAGTAAGGCAGGGGCTGAAAAATAGTATATAATTATTACAGTAAATTAAAGAAGTTTGTTATATGGTTTTAAGCAAATATAATATATGCTTTACAGTGCTTAAAATATATGGAATCTTTTAATAGTCATTTGAGTTACATAATTAATAAAATGGGCTGTTGCCATTATACTCCTGCTTCTATTGAGTAACAAAACTCAATAAATTCCTTAAATCATGTGCCTATTTAGTTGCAAAATAACTTAGCTAATGTATAAAGTCTAAACTAGCCATCTATAAGAGAACCAATTTCAAGAGAATACACTTTAAATCAATCTCTTTACAGCTCTTTCGATTAGAACGCAAGATAATTGCTTAAATCAATATCAAGTAATGCAATAGCTAGAAAGAAAACAATTAAAATCACTATAGGAGAGTTGACTGATTACTTTAAAATCAATTCAACTATTGTTTAGAATGAATATTATGCTATATTTTAAGCTGCTCATAAGATTACGGGAATGGAAAGAATGATCAAATGTATAAGAAAGCAGCGTTTTCCTAATTAAAATTGGTAAGAAATTTCTTAGGATATAGAAGTTTAATAAAGTTTAGGGCACAAAAATATCGCCAGAATCTTTTAAATTATTCAAAATGAAAATTTATTCTGCTTAGTTTAATATCACTGTCAGCAAGGGAATATATTTGATAATACTTTAAGAAAACTACAATTGAATGAAAACTAAGTATCATAGTAATTCTTCTAAATCTTTTCTGTTCTGATTAAATGCCATCGGATAAACTTAAATCATCACAATTTAAGTGCTACAAACATACTGGTAAATTCTGCATTTAGTATCCAAATAGTCGATTTTTGCTCATCAAAATGGAAACTTATTGGCGATTTAAATTTAGAGCCTTTCAATTTAATTTACTGTGCTCCTGAAGTTATTCAAAGTAAAAGCTATAGTGAAAAGTCTGATATATGGTCTTGTGGAGTAATTCTTTTTATACTGCTTACA
>CAKKTI010000016.1:34481-123055 GCA_920105805.1 Condylostoma magnum
CCTTATCTAAAAAATTAGGTTAGATAATCATTTTTAGTTAATCAGTTTTATTATAACACCAATTTATAAATCGTTGCTCAAAGGTATCTAGTTGAAAGGTTTCTCTGAGTATTTTAGGCAAAGGTGCATCAACTTTTGCTAGGATAGGAAACATCTTCATTAGCTTAACCAGCTCTCTATCACCTCTATCTCCACTTCAGGGTATAATAGGTATTCCATTGCTAAGTTAAAATGCATAATTCTACGGATTACTATCAACTATTACAATCTTATTTATATTGCGATTCCTTATCATCCTCAAATCCTTAACTGGAATATCATCAACAAATACACAATTATCCTTATACAACCTATGCTCGATAAGCTTATCATCTATATTAAAACCATTTATAACCTAATCCGCATAGTTTTTATTAGAGACTGTAAAAACAGCAGTTTCAAAGTACTTTTTAGCTAATTTTAGGCAATCTAATGCTAAAGGTCTAATTTTTATGCCAGCTTGATAAACTCCGCTTGGTAATTTTACTTAAATTCTCATATCTGCCTCACTCATTTCATTCTTTTAGCAAATCTATATAAGAGTATCATCTAATTCAAATATAATCAACGGTTTTTAGCTCTTATTTTGTATATCAGCCAAATGAACATACAAATCTTCCTTCGAAGGATTTTCAGGTTAAATTGGTAAAGTGCTTAATAAATGATACAATCTTGCTAAATGTTTTTCATACTAAGGATCAGTTGGAGGAATACAATTTCATCCTTTTGGTATACTTCTTGATGACTTTACTTTAGATAGTGAATTTGATACTAAATCTTGTAGTAAGTTGGTTTTAATTGAAGCTCTTCTATTGTTATGATTTTTTATCTATACAAATCTCTATGTATTCGATGTAATCTACGATCTTGCTATTTAGAGTTAACATGAGTTTTTGCTACTGAATAAGCCCTAATTTTTGTATTATCTACGTCCAATTAGTTTTATCTAATGTGTTCTTTTGCTGAATTGGATTATTCTTTATGTTTATTATTATTCCTTCTTTTAATAACTGGGAAGAGGTAGAAATCGTTAAGTCTTAGCAGTATAGCTTGTTTTAGTAAATCCATTCTACTATGTAACAACTCTTGGACTGAATGACATTGTTGTTGTAGACATTTTAGGAGAAAGGCTTATAGAGGTGTTTCCGCTTGATAAAAAACCTTTTTGGCTGTTTGAATTTCATAGATGGCTATTATCTAGCGTTATTCCAATTGATCTGTCTTTTAGTTAGGAGAAATATTTGATTTTCTTATGCTGAAAATTCGCCATTATTTATACTAAGTCTTTTTAGCTTTAATAGGAATAAATATAGATAGATTTAATAACGATAATATAAAAGTAAATTATAGTCTTTAAATAACACACAGTCTTGCATGCAACCTAATATTCCATTATTTAGTTAAATATGAAAAAAAGCAGAGTTGCCCCAGCTGATATTACTACCAACCAGAGCGGGATATAACAAGAATATTTACGTAAAAAGGTAAGAGACTTTATAGATACAAAAGTCATAACAATTATAATGGCTATTGTAACTCTTTGGGTATTATATGGAGATGATATAAGATTAGTAGCAACTGAGAAACCCGCCGATCCTTATTTTTTTATTACCTTTCTGATTTGCCTTGTACTCTTTATACTAGAACTAATTGCTAATAGTGTAGTACTGGATGACTACAAATTTTCCTTTTTCTTTTGACTAGATGTTGTAGCAGTTTTATCTATGATTCCTGACATTCCTTATATCTATGAGCCTCTTTTTGCCTTATTTGGTGTTGAAATATATAATGTTGATGTGGAGGTAGATACTTCTAGTTCAAGAGATACAAGGGCTAGCTCATATACTAGTAGAGTCCTGGGAAGTATTAGATTTATTAGACTAGTGAGAATTGTGAAGCTCTATAAGTACTTTTCTAAGTCTAAGATTGAAGAGGAGCAACACTAGGAAGATCCAGACGAGTAATAAGAGATGGACCCAAGTATCTTAGGCAAAAAGTTATCAGATATAACTACTAGAAGAGTGATAATAGGGGTTCTATTAATGCTTCTGTTTCTGCCCTTACTCTAATTCCGAGACGTAGATAATGCCAAGTACTACGGACTACAACAACTGTTCTGATTAGGCCGCAGTAGTTGTGATAGATCTGACTTTTTTGCATGCAACAACGTCCGCAACTCCTGGATAAAAAAACAGCCAGCATGAGACTTCTTCATAAACAAATACACAGATAATAGCGAAGAAATAGAAGGAGATGGTCCCGTTTTTCCTTTATTATGACTATACATCCCAGACTACGCCTTGAATGGACAAATGAACGATATATAAGAATCCTCGGACTGGGAATACGACAAAGATTGCTCTGGTAAATCCGTATCTGTAGATTGCAACCTAAGAAACTAAGAAATGGAGTTGGTTGTATATGCGCCGAAGCTATGTCTGGATGAGGATATAGAAGGTTGTTAAGAACTGTAGTCATATGCTAGATTTGACACGTCATCGTTAAGCTAGGAAGAGGCAATGCTAAACATGTTTATAACTGCTTTTGTAGGTGTTATTTTAGCAGCAGCCAGTGTACTTTTTGCCAGAGATACTCAGAACATTGTTATTAAACCAGTCACTAAAATGTGCTTGATTATTAAGAATTTAGCTGATGACCCATTAAAAGCCGATGAAGTTGAAACTTAAGCGCCAAGCAGAGATTCTATACTTGAGGAAACAATTGATAAAATCGGATCTTTGTTATACATGGGCTTTGGGAAAATAGGATCTAATATAATGGGATCTAACTTTACAGAAACTGGGGAAATGAACTTGATTAAATAAGGTGAACAAGTGAATGCTGTAATTGCAGTGTGTACTATCAACTTATTTCCCGCTATTATTGAAGCTATTTAGGAAGAAGTGATGGTTTTTGTTAATAAAATAGGTAAAATTATACACGTGTGCACACATAAATGAAGAGGATCTGCGTGTAGGAATGATATGGGAAATTTTCTGTTATTATGGTCTGGTAAGGAAGCATCTGAGGCACTGTATTCAGTGATTAAAATGAATGCTGAGATTTAAAGAGCGACTGACATTGCTGCTTATAAGGGAAATCCTAAGATTATAGCAAAATTTGAGAAGGACTCGTTTTCTGTATAATTAAATGCTGCTTTGCATATTGGATGAATTATTTAGGCACCTGTTGGATCCGCTTCAAAAATAGAAGCTGGGTTTTTTAGTCCTCATATTGACTTAGCAAACCAACTTATGAATATATCTATGCTATAGTTTGAAATTCCTTTACTTTTTACTGAGAAGTTCTTTAATAAGTTGAATATCAATGCTAAACAATGTTGCAGGAGAGTTGATACTGTTGTTTCCGAGTACTTATAAACACCGTTTGGAATTTATACTTTTGATATGGCTGAGGACAGTGTGATATAGGAATAAATCACTAAAAAGAAAGATGAGAAAAAGGTTGAGAAAGAGCATATATTGGGTGAGCCTGTATTTTAAAACGATGCAGTTTAATATGAAGATATTGGAGATTTATACAGGCTTGATTTAGATTTGATAAATCTATAGAAAGCAACTACTCAAGAGTTTATAAACTTATTTTAAACTGCTTTTGATGCCTATACTTACGGTCATTGGATAGAAGCTATTGATGCCTTAAATCAATGTTTGAATTTAAAGCCGTATGATGGTCCATGCCTTTCTATTAAGAATTTTATTGAGGAGAGAAACTCAAAGACTCCTGAAGGTTGGGAAGGGTTCAGAGGAATTTAGTTATATAAAATCGATTAAGTTTTATTTAGGCGTTACATGCACTTAGGCTATATGCCTTTTGCATAAAATATACTTACTATAGTATCCCTGATTTTGTATTCATTTTAATTTAAGGAGACTATGGAAATATTTTTAAGGTTTGAATTTTCTGTCTATTCTCAATCTAGTATATTTAAAATTTGATAGAAATCATAGTAAATACAAATCTATATAATACAATAATCCTATTAAAGATAATAAACACAAATCAATAAAAACCTTATTTCTTTAATAATTACAAACTTTATTAATGTCCGGCTTTTTCAGCTTTAGTTAAGAGTAAAGACAAGTATTTCAGGAGGACTAAGGATGCCTACCTGATTTAACTTATAAAGAAAGAATACTAGGATTTGGGACTTGCATAGGGTTGGCAATTCTTATTAATATTCTATCATGGGGCTCAATGGTAGGATTGCTAACTGGCAATCCCACTCGATTTGCATTGACTTATACATTAGGAAACATATTGTCACTGGTTGGTACAGGATTTATAGTCGGATTTTAAAGACAACGTAAATCTATTTTTGATAAAAAGCGTTGGATTACTAGTATAGTGTATATTGTATCAATGATTATGACACTCATTTGTGCTGTAGTAATACAAGATCCTCTGTCAACCCTAGTTTTTATTATAATTTAATTTTGTGCGTTTGTGTGATATATAGCAAGTTATATACCATATGGAAGAAATTGTGTCAAAAGCTGTTTGAAAAAATGCTGTAGATGTATGACTGACCAAGAGTGAGTAGCATAGTTAGTTATTTTGGTTAAATTTTTGTTTTAGGTGCGGTTTCTAAAATTGGTATGAAAAAATATGTTATTTTTACCCGGAATATAATAAAATGAGTTTTCTTGACACACTAGAGTATAATGATTGGTTAACTAATGATATTAACTTACAGGTATCGAAAGGAGCTTAGTAAGGTAACTTTTCTAAACCCTAACACTAAGAAGATTAAGTATGACTACCTAGCTTTGCTTAAAACCCTGATTTTCAATCAAATTTCAACATGTAAAGTTAATCATATGATAATTATAGTCAATTCAATGGTATACTAAATTATCAACCTATACAAGAACAAAAATCATGCTCCTTTTAAATAGGATAATTCAATAGAATAGATACAACTTTTCATTCAAATCATATTTAAAATACTAAACTAGTAGAAAGCTTCTTTGCCAAAAGTGAAAGTACAGACGATAGCTCAAGCAATACAGATTAGTCAGTAAACGACTAGTTATTAATTCCAGATTCATCAATAGACGAGCAAATCTTCAAATACGAAAATTTAAACCAAGTTGAGAAGAAAGAGATGCTTACCATACTCTACGATAGAGTAGTAGAGCTTGAAGAACTGAAGGCAAAGGCATACCAACAGATAATGGACATTGCTACAAGACTTGAAAGTTAATTAACTGATGATAAATAAACCAATTAAAATGTCTGGTCTCTATTAGTACATGCAAACTCAGCCCACAAAGCAAGAAAAAGAATAGCATAGAGAGAGTATTACCGATTAGATCAAAATTGAAGCAGAAGCTGACTTTTTTGAGCGAATAGAGGACCTTAAATCTGTATTTCCTAATGAAACAGAGGAGAAATTTAAACTATTCGCAAGTTAATTTTAAAGTAGACAGGAAATGGACACGCAGGTGAGGCAACTACTGAACGAGGGAAGCTCGATTTCTGAGTTTTTATCAGACTGGAATATTGTTACTCCTAGACATTTAAAGCCTAACCAGGGAGTTGGGAATAAAGGAAGAAATAGAAAGTCTCTTAATAGCCCTAATTTCTCTAATAAGTCTGGATAATCTACAGGCAGGACTTCTTATGACTCTGCTATAAGACCAGCTGCCGAGGTAAAACAGCAGACTTAATAAAAAAGGCCACCCCAGCAGTCCTAAGCAAAGCCTCAAGCTAGCCCAGCGAAACAGACTAATTAAAACATTGACTTTTTAGAGTCATCTGATGAGGAACTAAGTGATTTAGATGTGTAAATTACTTTAACTAAGAAGGAAAATAGACCTGTATAAATGGCTCAGAGGAGCAGCTAACCTAGTGAAATTACATTGAGTGTTTAATAAGATAGTTCAAAGGGCGAGTATAAAGAAATTAAGGATTTAAGAGATGGGAAAGGCATTGGAGTTTAAATGGAGCCAGAAGTAGCTCATAAGGGAGTACAAGCATCTTTTGAAGCTGGAATTCCTTGCCTTATTTATCCTATGAATAGAAATGATATTTTCAAGATGGAAAGTATGATATATCCTTCTAGTTAGTTATAGGAATATTATTATGTTATATTTTTAGAAGTTTTATTCTGTATTTTAGCCGCAAGTAAATATATTCATCTTTTAATAGTCAATTAATGAAAAATATGATAAATTACAAAGTCAAATCAGCAAGCCCAACTTCATTAAATCTAGTAAATTCGCCGTTAATTTAGAATACTGCTTCTCTAACTAATAGTATATCTAAAAGAGTTATCATATCTGATAAATCTAAACTACTCAAAACATTTTCTTAAAATAGACAAGTAAAACTTAAAAAAGGGACTAATAAAGCAAATTAGAGAGATAATTTAATAGGATTTGCACCTTATTAAATAAAATCTAATAAAATAAGTCCTTATAATGATACATTATCTACCAATACATCCTAATTCATAAGCAAAATAAAGTAAAGAGATAGATTAAAATAAAAGTATTTCCTTATAAGAAATTAAATAGAATAATTAAAGCATGGCAACAGAGAAATTAGAAAGATTAATCTGGATATTGGAAAATTTCAGCATAAAATAAGCAAAATCCTGCATAAAAACAAATAATTAAAGCTAGAAATCATAAAGAAGAGGCAATCCTAACCAAGTCTACAAGAAACCCTATTACAATTTGAAAAATTAATTATTGAAATTTTAGATTAATTCTAAACTAATTTGCCATCCTATATATCTTATTCTTCTCCTTCTCATTAAGCTTATCCACAAGCTCATAGTATAGTGAGCTCTTATTCTACAATAGATTCTTAGGCTTATCAAAATCCATAGCTACTCCTTTATCTAAACAAAGAATCAAATCACAGTCTCCAATAGTCCTCAATCGATGTGCTATAGTTAACGTTGTTGACTCAACAAATACCTCTCTAACAATCTTTTATACTAATTTATCGTTCTTTAAATCAATATTAGCAGTTGCTTCGTCCATTACAAGAATTTTAGATTATCTCAGCATAGCTCTAGCCAAGGATATTAGCTGATTTTGTCCTATTGATAGGTCAATTTTTAAGTCTAAACTTTTGTTTTACAGTCCAACCTACCATAATGCCCAATTAAGTCTCTCATCTTCGTATATTTACAAGGGATCTAGATTGTATCTTAATGTGTTATTGAAAACAGTTGCTGACTAAGGAATTATTGTCATCTGTTATCTAAGTACATGTAAATCAATTTCATTTATATCAAATCCATCAATTAGTATTTTGCCCTTTCTGATTGGATACATTCGGAATAGACATTGCAGTATTGTTGACTTTCCGGATCCAGTTCTACCAATCACTCCTACTTTCGACCGCTCAGGAATGAAAAAGCTTAGATTTTTTAAGATGTTCTTATGTATAGACTTATATTTGAAGTACACTCTTGAGAATTCTATTTGTCCTTTGGTTATTTAAAAATTCAGTAAAGATGCTGTTGCTATTTCTTACTCTGGTAATATTTTATGAGACATAGTTCTTTATGTCAGTTAGTCTTATTATTACTTTGTTTAGCTTAAGGGTGATTCTGGCTTTAACTTCTGGTATTAATTTAGATTATCTACACTTATCATATTACCTATAAGCTCTTACACGAATTTCACTATAATAATCATAGTTGTAACTAAGTTTAAACAGAGCATTAGAATAGTGGCTTGGTTTGCATCATTTCCGTCGTCTTTTATTACCATGCTTATTACAATTATAAGTATTACGACGGAGTTTGTGATTTAACTGTACATCGATGGGAAAATGATAAACAGTATATAGTGCATATATGTCTACGATTAGAGATAAATATCATCTAGTAATTAGACTCTAGTAAAATGCTGTAGATTCATTGCTCTAATATTTGATATTCCATCTAGTATATTAGCAAAGCTAACTAAGATCTTAGATTTGGCTACAGCGTCTAATTTTCTAAGCTATAAAGATGATTTTACACAGTATCTGAGTTGTAAGTAGAAGAATACTCCGTATATAAGCACACAAAACGATGTTTAGTAGTCAGCTATAGCAAAGAAAATAAGATTTCCAATGATGTTGGTAAATCCAAAGGCTAGTTCAGTGTATAGTATAGGTAAGTACTCATCTCCAATAACTACATCCTTAGTAAATTTATTCATAATTTCACCAGATTCATGTGAGTCTAAAAACTTACTTTTTGTTGTTATTAGATTATGAATTGCTTCATTATGTAAAATTTTGTTACTGTTTTGCATTGCCGAAGTTAGTATAAAGTTTCTTAAGTATCCTAGTATAAAGGCCAGTATTACTATAACTACAAAAATAATCATATAAATGTTCTCAGTTTGATCTTCTTCAGACTAGCTAACCCAATACGAAGTCCACCATAAAATAGATAAATACACAACCTAAGCAATTAAAAAGAACGTTAGAAAAAGACCTACGTAGCACCAATTTCCAAAGCCTCGCTTGATATGGTCTAAATAAATCTTAAGAGGAACTGTTTTACTTGATAAGCTTTATTAGATAGTCTTTGATCTACTTACTATGGCATCAATATCATTACTGGTATCTTATTGTTCCTTATTAGAACTTTAACGCATAACGAAATTTTTGTTATAATTATAATAGTCCCCAGAAAAGCATATAGCGCCATCTACTAAGAGTATAAACTAATCAGCATTGGGGTAAAACTCTTGATGATGTGTAACTAAAATCCTAGTTTTTTGCTTCAAAAACTTACAAATTCCAAACTGAAAGATCCTTGAGCTAACTTGTACATCTAGAGCACTTAAAGGATCATCGAATAAATACAGATCACTATCTCTATACATTGCTCTAGCTAAAGCAACCCTTGCCCTTTACCCACCGCTTAATGAAGACCCATTTTCCCCAACCGCTGTTCTATCACCATATCTCATATTTTATAAATCGTGGATAAGCTACGACTATATAAGAACTGCGTTATATCTCCCCTCGTCAAACTTTTAATTCATTATAATGTTTTGCTTGACAGTTCCAGCAACTACCCATGGAGTTTATGAAACGTAGCTTATCTGCTTGGGTGAAGAAATCTCCCCTTCAAATATCTTCATCTCTCCCATTATCAATTAAAGAAATGAAGTTTTACCTGATCCTATATCACCTCCTATTATTATCAGTTCTCCTTTGCTCACCTTTAAATTTATATCGGAAAGGAAAAAGCTGTTAGATAACAAGGATTAGTTTGTATCAAGTGGACTATCAAAGGGATCTCTTGTCCAAGAAGCAGTCACATTTTGTATGCTTAAGACACCTTCATTGCAAAGTTTCCTCTAGTCAAGCTTTTCGGGCAGTGAGATTAGCCTATAAAACCTGTTATATGCGGCTAGAATCGCTGTAAACCTATCTAAAGAGTAGACAAAGGTTCTAGATGACATATTATGTATTATCAGTAGAGTTATTACAGTTGCAACCGTTGATCCCATTTCTAAACTCTATCCAGCCTCTAGTTGTATACTAAGCATAACAATTAAAGCTAATCCTAGCCCAGCTAAATTCAGTGTTCTGTTGATAGTTTCCATCGCTACCTTTTTCAAGAAACTTCTAGACTCTATATTACGATGCTGAGTTGCTGTACTAGAAAAAGTCTACTCCCAAGCATAGAATTTTATAACTCTTAAGGATTCTATGATATCATGGATCACCGAAATTCTATTTGATGTGTATTTTCCAATTTCCTCACGTGTTTTCTTTATATAGTAATTGTTGATAATTATTAGAACCACTTCTATTAAAATTATTCCCATTCCTATTAGCCCCGGATACCCACTCAGATTATATACGACTATTCCTCCTATAAGCCAGAAAAAAGGGAAACCTGGAAGGTAACAAGCTACACTTGAATTCTCTAAGTACTCTAAATCTGTTCCAACTGTTGACAGGAAGCTACCTAAATTCCTTTACAGCTCAGAATTATCTACTTTTGTGATCTTTTTGTGAATCAAGAGTAAAAAGGTTTACTTTATCTGGGTAATTAATATAAAAGTGTAAACTGTGCCAAACTCCAGGATTGTTGAAGAGATGAAAAAGTTAAATCCAAATATCAATGCGTAGATCAAGCCTTGCAATGTATCCCTGTCTTCCTCTTGAAATCAATCTAGTATGAATTTTATGTATATTGGGCTTACACTTAAGCAAATTTGCATAATTCCCGGGCAACAGCATGCTATTGTAAACTGTAGCCAGAAGGTTTTAAATAAGGTCGTTACCAGGGAAATTTTACTTTTGGACTAAACCTTGTTTCATTACTAGACAAACTTTTGATAATTTTGATCAGGATTCATAGTTTGAGGAAGATCCTGCAGCATGTCAAAAGCGGGAGTCTAAGATTTAAAGTCTCTTGCCAATCTAAACATGTATGTTAAGAAAAGCTTTTTAAAAAAGTTCCCTTGTTAAATTGGTAATTCTGTTGACATTTAATTATATTATGGATAATTAGAATTCACCATTATGATTACGCATTTATATCCAAGTTTTTCGAATTTTGTAATAGCCTGTAATTTGTACTTTCAATTGATTATCGGTGTATTTAATATATAAAGTGTAGTTAGGTTGTATTAACGCATGCAAGTTGGTTTAATTTTCAATCTATAAGGTAAAAAATATGTAAGAATCTGTAAACTTATAATTCTGAAAAATTAGTCAATTACTTAAGCTTAGTGCAATTAACTGTTAATTATAAGAGAAATATTGCTATGTTATCAGGGTTTTTATTAAAGAGCATTCTTTCTTTAGAATCACTTGCCTATTGCATCATGATGACTTTTATATGCTCACTATTTTAATTCACCTAACATACCAAGAATAGGAATTAAACGAAATATATAAAAGACATGAGCTGCTTTATTAGGTCACAGTTAATGAATTATATTTAGAACGAATGCTGAGTACAATCTATGGGAAATTAACTAAAACCATGGTTATTAAGAAAACACTTACCTAAATTATAAACTTTGATGCTATAATTCTAAAAAATTTTAGTATACCTCTATATTCAGCCCTTTCTAAGGTAAGCAGTATTAATCAGATAAATAATAGTAAACATAATCAAAGAGCTATCTAATCAATTTGCTGAGAAAATCTACTGCTTAATTAGGGAAAATTAAGGAGATTTTATTTAACTTAATCTATATAAACTTCTTCCTCTATTAATATTCGATTTATGATAAGCTTTTTTATATGAAGTATATCATCTATGAAAGTTAATTATTTTGTTAGAGAAGCTGTATTAAAGGTAATTAATAAAAGTATAGATTAGAATTACACTTAGCTTGAAAAGCAGGTACTTTAATTATGGTACAGTCAAAGAGTTTGATTTAGCAAACGCTTGCATATTATAAATCTACTCTATAGTTGATTGTAAGTATTTGCATAAAAGCTAGTTGATACTAAAAGAAGATATTTTAAAGTTTAAATCAATAGTAATCATTTTGATATATACAATAACAGCTATAATGAATTTCTCTTTCAAAATCACCTTTGTATAATCTGTCCAATTATTATTAAAAGACTTTGGCTAATTTATTCAAACTTCTATAATTCTACTTCTTACTTTGTATATTAACAAACATTGCTCTAGTGAAATTATTAAATAAACTAACAATTATAAGGATAAAACACCTATAAAGTATTTCCCATATTTCAAATATATTTATCAAATTAAACCTTCATGCACGTTTACTTCTGCGTTTTGTATGATATTTTGTAGAGTTTTACGAACTTGAGGATAAAAGAGAGCTTATTGGACGATAAACTGTTTCTTATGAGCTTACCTTTTTATTTTCTGTATTTTTTGTTTTAAATGAACCAATTACTGTGTTTGGTCTTTTCAAATGATTTTAGTTTTTCGGAGATAAAAGTTAGTGTAAAAGCTTATTAAAATTTCCAGTTTTTAAGGGTTTTGTAGAGTTTAACTTGCTTTTTAGGGAAATTTTAGCTTTTAATTGGTCTAATTCTGTATTTTATGTAGTTGTAATCGAGTCTTTTTTGCTTTCTGAATCAAATTTTAGCATTTTGCTTGAATAGCGCTATTTCGAATTAATGAAAGTTTTAGATAGCGGTCTAGTAGTTTTAATACTTCTTCCCTTTGCTGAAGTTTACAATTAACTAAACTTTATTGGAGTTTTTGAGGGATGCAATATATACATTGTGAAGGCTTTTTCTTATAGAGATTTGTACTTTTAAAATTTTCCTTTAGAGCCTGATATATTAGACAATTGCTTATTTTCTATTGGATTATCATTATTAACTAAGGACTCACTTGCGTTCAAGCTACTTAAAGCATCATCCGTGTAATTCATTTATTTTAAATAGTAGGATTTTCCCAAAGGTTAATTATAGAACACTACATACTGGGACTTTTCATTATAGGTTTAATGTTATGAAGGAAAGGTATATTAGATGAAATTAATTGATATATAAAATTGTGATATACATATCAAAAACTACTAACTTTCTCATTTTTATAAGATTGGAGAATATCAAAAGAGCTGATAGGTAAGCTCTTTATTAATATTCCAATTTGGCTAAATTAACTCGAATTAAGTCTTAATTTAAAAGCATTCGCAATCTAATGTTTAATTTCATTAATGTATAAAAAATAGAGTAACTTTTACTAATAACAGCAAACAAGCATAATAAAATAAACCTAATTAACTATTATCATTGGTTCTTGGCTTACAAAGTTTTGCTTTGATTAAGAGGGCAATTAAATATAACTAATGGAATAAATTCAAAACAAAAGGAAGTAAAAGTAATCCAATAATAGTTCATTCAAGCCCTAAGTAGTGTTTATCTTAAATAAGTAAGCAACATTGCAGTACCATTGTTTGAGAAACACAATAAAATATCAATATAAAGTTGTCATAAGCGTTCTATAAGGGTTGGTTCTTTCAAATGTATATAATAAGCTGCTTATAAATTACAATAATTTGGCAACAACCATTGACTAATGCTTTCATAAAAAAGCCAATTTCAATAAAGATGCTAGTTATAAATACAATCTAGCTTATTAAGCTAAAGCTAAAAAATGACCTTTAAATCGGCTCATCTTTACATAGCATTAGCATTTCTTTCATTAATCCTTAATTATCTAATTACTTTTAAGATTTAACAAAAAGGTAGATTAGCATGACTAAAAAGATAATACAGTATACTAATGATACAATGAAGCTGAATATTATGGAGAAACTATTTCAGTCATTGTATTATCCATAAAATTAAATAATTAATAAAATACTACCTTCCAAAAATGTATCATAAAACACAATCATAATTGATTTTACTATTTTATCATTAATTTTCTTATATAATTATCGTACTTTTAAGTATGTGCAACTGCTAATCCACCATCCACATATTAATAATACAAGCATCGAACAATGTATTAGTATTATCACTTATGCATTACTAACAAATAAAGTTGAATCAAGATCAATTTATTTAGAGTAGAAATTATGTTCTCCTTATAGCTCAAATTCAAATAATTTAGGAAACTATTCAAATATATTCAATCCTAAAAAATATACTTTAACTGAATTCGGTAGATCTGTAAAAATTAAAGGAATAAAAGAGGCTTATTAGAACTATGCAATCATAACTAACAAGCTCAAAGGATTACTTAGAATAAAACTCATACCAATAGCAGCTGCAACTGTTGAGACAGTAGCTGTTTAAATGGATTCTTTCTTAGATTAATCAATTTCACTTTCCTCTTGTGACTATTTAATACTTAATGTTGTTTATTCTTCTTCATTTTAACCATTAATAGATACAGTAAGCTTTTTGCATGTTTTTCCCTTTAAATCTATTTTGTACTAATGCTCTATAATAGGTCCTATTAAGTAATAATCAATCTTATTTCCATCGCACAATATGCTGATATCATAAGTTTACAATGCCACTTTCTGATCAAATATTAAAAAGATTTCATCATGTTCTTAATTAATCTCAAATTTTGGAATTGTTACTTCTTCTTTGCATTTGTTATCTTCTAATATATATCCTTTCTTGCATTAACAGCTTCCATATTCATCTATTTATTAATTTGGTAAATTGCAGTTATTTTTAATACAATTTCCGTTAATATCTCAGCATGCATCACAATTTTCACATGATTTGCACTCAGTTTCACAATTTGTACAAATATCCTCTATGAAATAATCGCATTTTTATGTCTCGGTGCATTCTCCATTATTTTCAGTATATCCTTCCTTGCAAATACAACTTCCTTATTATAAATAGGCGTTATCTATGCAAGTAAAACATCCTTCAGCATTACAAGAAGTACATAGATTACAAGTTTTACATTATCCATCTAAATAAAACTCATTTTATTAACAAGGATTTTCTATGCAAATTTCAGTGTCATCTATGCAAAACTCGCATTGTCCTACGCAATCTTAGCAGGAGAACTAGCAATTTTCTTAACAAATATGCATTGAATTAAAAAATGACCCGTCAATGCATTAAATGCAATCTGAAATAAGCTAATTTGTACAGGTTTTGCATGATTTGTGGCATTGAATGCATTACTGATTAGATAAATAGTATCCTTCATAGCAATCAATACAATTCAGCATTTGATCGCAGATGCAGTTTGCTGGGCATTATGGATATCTATTTCATTTGATAGTACTTTGAATATAATCCTTAAGAATCATATCATAATCCCCTAAAAGTAGTTTAAAATCTCTTACAATAGCATTGCTTAATCTTTCTATAGAGATACTAGGTAAATAAATTGCTAGTTACTCTTGGTCAAAGCTAATTAAACTCTATTCTGAAGTATCAATATATTCATCACATATTAAAGAGAATTAATTTTAGCAAAGACATAGGATTCCTTGAATTTCAACATTTTATCCAGTATTTTTATATTATATTTACGCGTGCAAGAAATATCATTCAGATTCACTGGGTATCTCTAAGCTTAGCTTAGTTTCTTAATCCACCAGTTGTTAATTCACGAAATTCAAAATATTAAATTCTGTATAAAGAGATGGAGTTTAGCATACATCTTATTCTATTTGATTTTCACACCATTAATCAGCTACTCTAATTATCTCTTTTTTACCTTGTTAGAACTAAGGAAATATTATCCATGTTTAAAGCATTCTTTGATTTCCTACTTACCTTTTATATAATTCCCATGATCTGTTATCTACCTTAATTATTTAGTTTTATCAATTGTTCTCGTATTAATAAGGTTGAATTAAAATAAAATTATTACAGGCTGATGGACCTGGCCCAATAGGTGATGAGCATTCATCACTATGAGTTTCATCTGAATCAAATTCTTTTACTGTTAATTTGTTTAATGGTAATCTATAGAATCTAATTTATGCAATTTAGCCAAAAAACAAGTTCTGTGCTTAATTTTCAGATCCTATTGTAATATAACTATCAGATGTGAGTGTGATTGGATGATAAAGGTTAATTTATGTATCTATTAGTTAAGAGTTAGGGTAATCTTATATGAAGCATTGTATAAGTTATTCTTGTACTGTTATAGTTAGAATATTTCACTCATTGTAGAATCTTTATGCCTCTATTTCTAAAGTATCAATTAAAGGAGTATAAAGCACTAGTACATCTTGAGGCTAAAAGTATAAAAGCTATAATAGCTTACAGTTAGAGTCCCTTTAGTAGATAGTAAAAACAGTTTAGATCTCATAATTAGAAGGATTCAATATAAGTCAAAATGAAATTGAGAATATTTATCTATCTTAGTCATTCTGTATTGGAAATGAAAAGCTTTCATTATTTCTAAATATATATGTATATCTTGTATCAGTGATATCAGAAGATCAATAATACTATCTGCATTGCTTATCACTCTAACTTGGATAATAAATTTCATCATCCACTGGGTTATTTCCGGGGTATAAATTACATGAGCTACAACGTCCGTCTTTATTTCTTATATGTCTTGACTCACAGATACTACATTCTTTATCTGTTTCCCCTGTACAGTTATAATTTTAGTAGCAATTAGAACTGCAAGTAATTAAGTGTAACTTTGATTAGCTAAGTGCTTTCCAATAAGGAAAACTCTGTATTACTTAATTAGTTCCTTTATATTTTGCACTATTATAATAGAAGTATGTTTAATATACTTGAATTTCATTATAACATGGGCTATTTTCAGGGGGATACTATATTTGTTTTAGGCCTTGTTCTGAATTATATTAGTAGGGATGAATACTGCTATGTACTGTTTTACAATTAGAATCTACTTCAGATTCGATCCAGCATAAATCTATGACATAGTCTTCTTAATCAAAATATGCTGACATTGTTATAAATTATCACTCGATCCCAAAAGTTTACTCTAGTCTACTTTAAATAGTGCCCTAAGGACTGTCAAAAATCACACTCAAAGAATCAGAGCTTAATCTTAGTTCTGGTGATTTACATAGATCTTAGGAGTTACAGTCTATTAAAGCTTGGAAAAAAAGTTATTCACTTAAATTGGAATCGCTTAATTTTATCCAGGTTTAAAATTACCTTTGATCCCCTGTAAAACTTGAATTCTTTATGATGTCATCACTTTCTGTAAAAACTCTCTAATAACAGAGATAATCCTATGAGCTAATTTCTTAATCATTAAATTTCATATATTCAGGATATTTCCCATAATTATCCTAAATCATACATTCTTATAGTTTTCTTTATTACTGCACAGCTTTATTTTTTGCTAATTTATCACTTTTGAAATTCCTGATACTAATACATCTTTAGCAAATTATTCGATATTGACTAATTTCATCCAATAGTAAGCTATCAGTTAATTAGTTATTACTACTCTTGATTCTTTTATTAAAGCCTCCAATACCATTTTCCTCATCTGAAGAGCTAGTTACTTAAATAAACTACTCATTAATTTCTATCTGTATATTCTACCATACCTCCAAGGCCAATTTGATTGAAATTTTATCAACTTCACTAAACTTAAAACAAACATCCTATTGAGTCTGATAAACCTAAACCAAGCTAACCCCTCTCTTACTTTGCAGCTCCACCAATTCCTAATTCTCCTATAACAATAATTTAATATCAAACTCCAAATGGACACTCTAATAACCATTATTATCGCTACTTTCCCTTCCTTACAAGTCCCAATAATTTCCCTAGCCCTAAGCTACTACAACAGTAAAACACAATAGCAACACACAGCCCCTTTGAATAAACAAAGCCATATTTTATATCAACATAGAAACACAGTTAGACTTACACATATCTTGATATTATACTTTAATTTTACCAGCAAAATGTCTCGTCACAGAAATCTCAAATGGCAAATGTACGAAGATGATGATTACTATGATGATGACGATATCAACTAAGACTAAGAAGATGAAGATGAGCTTTACAACTAAGAAATAAAAGATGAGCTAATTACGGTCATAATGGAAGCTACAGGTGTCAATATAGCAACAGCCGAAAAGGCATTAGACGAGTTTGAATGGAATACTGACTAAGCAATAACAGCAATTAAGCAGAGAAAACGTCAACAAGCATTGGCACGAAAACAGCAAAAGGACCAGCCTAAGAAATCCCCAGTAAGAAAAGTAGAGAATCCATAGCCAATAAAGCAAGTTCCTAAGGAAATTCAAAGCATCTACCCTGAAATCGAGCCGGATATACCATAAGATGATCTCCCAACAATAAACCTAGTAGTAATTGGTCATGTGGACTCCGGTAAATCTACTATAATGGGCCATCTGCTGTATAACCTAGGATACGTGGACTAGAAAACAATGCATAGATATGAAAGGGACTCTAAGTAAATAGGAAAGGACAGTTTCTAATATGCTTGGGTACTCGACTCAGGAGATGAGGAAAGATAAAGAGGAGTGACCATTGACGTAGGGTTTAATACTTTTAGGACTTAGAATAGGAAAGTAGTGTTATTAGATGCTCCCGGGCATTTAGATTACGTGCCTAAGATGATATCAGGGGCAGCGTAGGCAGATGCGGCTGTATTGGTTATTGATAGCTAAGATTTTGAGAGAACTTTTAATGGAGGGCAGAGTAAGGAACATGCTTTTATAGCCAGAGCCATGGGGATAACTTCTATCATAATAGCCGTAAACAAGATGGAGACAAGTGAATGGGATTAGGGAAGATTTTAGCAGATTTAGACGAGCGTTGAAGGTTATTTAAGCTCAATTGGGTTTAGATAGGAAAATTTGAAGTTTGTGCCTATTTCTGGGCTGTAGGGTGTAAATTTAGACGTTAAAAGTGATCTGGCTTAATGGTACGAAGGTAATTGCTTGGTAGATTTGATTGACTGCTTAGTTCCTAGTAATAGAAACATAAAAGCTCCGTTTAGATTGTCAGTCATGGATGTATACAAATAGGCATTTGGGATTATCTAAGGGTTTTGTGTGGGAGGGAAAGTAGAGGGAGGTGTTGTAAAATTGTAAGATAAGGTGGTTATAATGCCTTCAGGACTAATAGCAGTTGTTAATAAAATCGAATGCATGGGAGAAAACGTGTAATATGCGAAAGCTGGTGATAATATCGATATATCATTAAAGCAGTTAGACTAGGATTTTGAGACAGTTATTCCAGGAAGTGTAGTATGTGATTTTAACTACCCTATACCTATGGTGAATAAATTTCAAATCAAGGCTGTTTTGTTCGATATACAGTTCCCAGTACTCAAAGGAAGCTAATTTCTAATGCACTTTCAATCCCTAAGAATTCCAGTGAATGTGTCTCGAATTATATCCCAAAACGATCCTTAATCTGGGGATATAATCAAGAAAAATCCTAGAATGCTTACTCGATTTATGTCAGCTGTCATAGAAATCATATCAAGCCACCCTGTATGCTTAGAGCTTTATACTAATTATAGAGGACTAGGAAGACTGACACTCAGAGACGAAGGAACAACAGTTTTAGCAGGCATGGTAATTAGTCTTATTAACTGATAAATGGAGTGTGAGTGTAAATAGCCCGGAAAGTACAAATGTGCTTAATGTAGAATAGTTAGATAGTAATTTAAACTTAGTTGCAGTATAACCTGCTATAACAAACATAAGGAAACTTGCACAGGTTCTTAATTATAACCTGCTAATCCTGTGCGCATAAAAGACAGCTAAATCAACTTCATGCTAGAAGATGAGGATGAATTAGTTTTAAGTGATGATTAGCTACAAGCTCTTCGTAACTTTTACTCAGGAGAAAACCCTTAACTCCTAGCTCTTCTGCAAAACCCTTAGCTACGAGATGTGATACAAAGGATAGACTAATCCACTAACCGTATTGGGGCCTTACGTCAAATCATATCTCAAGACAAAACAGGGAATTCCTACTTCTCTGAGTTTTTAGACCACTTATTAAACACTATTAAATTCCATTAAAATGTCTGAAATCCCTGACTTCAATAGCCTGTGCTCAGATTAACAAGACCTTCTATCTAAATACTACTGTTTCGGATCAATAGCCCTACTCACTCTCAACTCTAAATCCCCGGGGCTGGTTTACAAAGCCAGAGGAGCAAGAACCAGGACAACTTCGACCACTTCTACGACAAACACTTCATCTTCTCTGGAATTCCGCAAGAACAACGGAGGTTTAAAGGTAAAAAAATCTACAGAAGGCAACATTTTACTTAATTTTGACTACACTCCTAAGGACGTAGTGGAAAACATGAAAGGAAAACTTAATCTTAATTTTAACCCGAAAACAAGTAATGTTAAATCTACCGGGTCTATTTCTTATTTTAATGATAAGATTAGAGGAGCTGTGCAGTTATGTGACGATCCTTTAGCTTTGACAATGACTGCCACGGGTGGCAGTTAAGACTTAGGCATTGGAGGCAAGTTTGGATTCGATTTTAGTAGTTAGAGATTTTCCACTTATGATATTGCAGGGTGGTGGTAAAGGAAAAACTTGTAAATGGTGTTGAAGCATGAGGGGAGGAATTAGGAGAGGTATGCTTTAGGAGATCTGGTTTTCTCTTATTTTCAACAAACCACTGATAAGACGAGGATTGGGGCGGAAGTAAGCACCAGTATAGAGAAAGGAACAACAGATGTTGAGGTTGGAGGGGATTACAAGTATGACGATACATTGCTGAAGGTTAAAATGAATAGCGAGGGGAAGTTGGCTGGGGCATTTGTGCAGGATGTTAATAAGAATACCAAGTTCACTGTGTCGGCTGAGGTGGATGTTAATAGAATGACTTCTACTAGTGTTAATGACTTCAGACTTGGGTTTAGGCTCGATTTCAACCATGAGGGAAATTAGTATAGGTAATGATTGGAGTGTAATAAAATGGGGTGCTGTGAAGGGGTAGAAAGGCCTATTAAGAGGTATGATGACGTAAATCAGTGCAATTATTGTGAAAAATAAGCTGAGATTCGATTATAGTGTGAGTGTTATTTATGTGAAAGCTGTTTATGCAATATAGTGCTTCATTGGGCCAAAGGCAATCAGATATAAATCCCTTAGTGTGTTATTCATTATAAGCAGATTTATAACATTAAGGAAATCTTAAAGAAGTTCACTAGGATTAAATAACAGTATGAAGCCATTGTATGCAGGAATCAAGGAGGGTCTATATGTCCATTATGCGAAACTGGAATTACTAAAGAAAGTGAAAGCAATTTTATTACGTGTAAGTCTCCAATGTGCAATGGAAAAACTCATTTCTGCTATCTATGCAAAGAAATACTGAAAAAGAATGATAATCTTACGCATTTTAGAAGACAAGGGCCATTTGGAACATCATGCAATAACTTAGATAACAATTAAATCTATTTAACTAATTATTTGCCCCTAGAGACTGTAAAATCATATCAATTTTTGCTTCTAGCGCATTCTAGTTTTGATTGATTTGATTTTATACTTGATTCATCTATTACTCCATCTTTTCCTAAAATTCATTCATTCTTTAATCTAGCTTTTAGTCCATTTCATCCCTACTTGAATCGACTTTCTGTTAAAGACAATCTATCTTTTTCCTGATTATTTAGTTTATTGTATATAGAAGCCTAACCCTACTTTCCCAATCTCCCTCTCCAATATCCTCTCCTACATATTCCTAAATAAATGATAAAATTCGATTTTCTTGCTTATGTCTATTCCAAAACATGCAATTCTCAACTTCTATTATCAATTCTAGCTTTATTCGTGTATCTGACTCCTTTTTCTCAAAAGTGATTCTATCAAATGACTCGGAAATAATTGATATAAGTAAATTAAGGATTACTATCAGATTTATTATTGAACCTAAAAGAAATAGAATTCATTATACATTATCAAAAGAATCCCTTTCGTAGTTTCCAAGTAGTAAATCATACGAGGATTTTAACGTATCAAGAAAACCGGAGTCTTAAGTAGAGCCTAGCATTGTACAGTATGCTAAAACGAAATAGATTAAAATACCAAAGAATCCGCATAAATCATATATTACTTCTTATAAAAGCCATATGTAATATCTAGTAGACTCAATAACACTGAATCCATTCAATCCATCTAGCCAAAATAATAAAATAGTGACTAATGTTAGTATATCGGTGTGATTAAGATTCTAAAACTCACTGAAGCAAGAAACTATCCCCCAAACAAATCCTAGGCCTAATCTCAATAAATCCAAATAGTTCTTTACTGTAGCAAAGTACCGTACTCCTAGGGAAATCAACTACACTATCTCAAATATAAGGAAGAATATGTTATTTATTACAAAAATCAGCATAAGTACAAGCTATACATCAAAATTGTTGGCAAAGGTAATTCCAATTATAAAGCATAAGTTAAAAATACTTAATAAGCTTAATAACCAAAAGAATAGTTTAAATTTCTTTCATTTATTGTTGACTAAAGTTTAAACAAAATCACTTCTTAAGCAATCTGATCTTTAAATCTCTAATAATGTATTTAAGAGATTCAAACTGTTGCAAGATCCTTCTAATAAATTGCAAGATAACTTTGAGTTTCCAACTCGTACATCTCTTGGTTGTGAATCTTCATCCTAATGGCCTAAAAGTAGTGTTTAGCATGAAAAATAAGCTGGTATATCATTAGTTTTTAACATTTAAGGAATACTTGATGTTATTAAATTACACAAAGCTACTATATGGATTGAGTTAGTTTACAGTATTCTTACAAAATCCTTTTGAATAATTTACAAAATTGAGCGTTATCTATAATCATTCTCTAAATTGCAAATATGTTTAAGCATTACTTCAGTGCATCTAATGTATCCCTTGTTTAGAGATATAGTCAAAGGTGAATCACCATTAGCAGATTATATAAAAGGACAACCTCTTTCTAAAGCATTATCAAGCATCTTATCCCTTCCTTAATGCGCAAAAACGTGTAGTATATTTATCCTTTAAGGATTTATAACTATGTCATTCACAGTATCCTTGTATTGGCAATCTTTACTATTAGCCAATTATATGAAATCTTTGATAAAGTACTTATTATGAGGATACTATTTGAATCTATGCTTAAAGCTTACCATTCTTATCCTCATATCAAAAGAAGCTGATACTAAAGTTCCATCTAAATCGATTAAATCAAGAACATTTCCCAAGTGTCCTCTGAAGACAGCAATTTATGTATTAGTTTCTAGGTCCCATAGTCTAACAGTTTTATCATATGAGCCAGATACTAAGTAGTTATATATTTGAGTCAATGCACTCACAGCTGCACTGTGTCCTTCTAAGTTCCTTAAATTCCATTTATTCTCAATATCCCATAATTAAATCAAGGAACTCCTCAATCCTACTGCTAAAATTCCATTGATTCCTAATAATGATAAAATATGGGAATCATTTGTATCAAGAGTTACTAGTAATTACTTTTGCTATAAATTTCAAATTTTTGCCGTTTAATCTTATGAGCCGGAAACTAACAGTCCAGAAACAATAGTTAAAGAAGTAACAGCACTTGTATGTCCTTCATAAATATCAACCTATTACATTGTATCAATATTCCAAACTCTTATAGTTGAATCTAAAGAGCCTGATATCAGTTAATCATTTAAAACAGCTAAAGCTGTTACTTCCTTCGTATGTCCTTCTAATATACCAACTTATTTAAATGACTATACATTTCATAGTCTTATAGTCTAATCAATCGACCCTGATGCTAGAAAGCCTCGAATTGTTATTAAAGCTGATACATCATACTAATGGCCTTATAAAACTGCGATAGTTTCTAGAGTTGTTGTATCTCATAATCTAATTGTTTTATCTCCTGAACCGGATGCTAAAAGGTTGTCAATAATTGCAAGAGAGGTTACGTCTTATTCATGACCTTGTAAAACCTGGATTTAAGGCTTTATTTCAGGGTTCCACACTCTAATTGTTTTATCTTGTGATCCTGAAATAATGCTATCTTCAATTACTAATAAAGATGAGACGTCTTTTTAGTGTCCTTCTAATACTCCTGTGTTTTCTCAGGATGAAATATCCCAAAGTCTTATTTAACTGTCTTTTGATCCGGATAGTAGTATATTATCCATCGTTACTAAAGTAGTTACTACATTGGTATGCCCCGTCAAGACATTCAGTTATTCATAAGTATTTAAATCCCAGATTTTAATTGTATGATCTACTGATCCAGAAGCAAGTAGATTATTGAAAACAAGTAGAGAGTAAATACCTTAAGTGTCATTTTCTAATACTCTTATAAGCTCCTTAGTGTAAATATCTCATATTCTAATAAGATTATCGTCAGATCCAGATATCAGCCAGCTTTTAAAGCTAGTTAAAGATTGAATTTCCCCCAAATCCTAGTCAATTACCCCGATTTCTTATAAATGTTCAATGTTTCAAATTTTAATAGTCTCGTCCCAGGATCCTGATACTAAAAGACCATCTATTGAAGTCAGACAAGATACAGGGCTAGTGTGTCCTTAAAGCAATCCAACTTGTCTCTTATCTTATGCATTTCATATTCTTATAGAATTATCCCAGGACCCTGAAATTAGTTTGTCATTTATTACTGTTAAAGAGGATACTACGCCTTAATGTCCTTCTAATACACCTATTTATTGCATTGTATATATGTCCCATAGTTTTATTAAACGGTCAGCTGAGCCAGATGCTATGGCATTTTGTATAAGAGCTAATGAAAATATAGGTTGTATATGGGCATCTATTGATTTAGAGTCAGTAAAACCACCTATTAGTTAATCTATATCAATTTAATCTGTCTAAACAGCGTCTTTTAGCTCTCTAAAACTTTCTTAGGAATTTATATTACTGTAAGACATTTTTTATTAGGGGAATATAGATTGTTCTCTACTTTTAAATAGAGTATAGATATCAAAGCAATATGTAGTATAAATATTCCAGAATGTAAGTTAAAGCAAGATTCAAAGAATACAAAATCTATTCTGGTACATTTATCTCTACTTGCTGTATATCGACTCAACAGTAATTATAACCAAGGAGCCAGGAGTGATGATGATTACTAAAATAAAGTATTTCAAGCCTAACTCTTCTCTGATAAAATAATTTAAAAATGGGCTAAAGCTAGAGTTGCTGCAAACGTTAGTAAGATGAACAATTTAAATAATACTTTTTTAGAAGAGTTACATGATAAAGCGAACAAAAATCAATATTAGATTTTGATTTAATTGAGGATCTTGAAGGAAAGCTATTTTAAGGGGAATTACATACATTTGATTCGTTTGAATAGTCGGTGAATTACTCGGAAATATACCAAATTTAAGATATATAAGTAGATGAAGCCTAATAAGAAAAGCTATATCGATATACAAATTATTAAGAATTTTTCTATATTATGTATGATTAGGCAAAAGCAAGCCCGCTAGGCTATGAAATGTAATAAGCTGTCAAGTAGAGTAAAGGCAAATTTAAAACTTTTAATATAGATTAAAAAGCTAGCTAAATTTAAGTTCACATCAATAATATCAAAATAGTTATTAATGGGAATAGTTATAATATTCATATCATAGAAAGATGTGAAGAATGCTTATAAAGAATAGCCAAATAATACAATATATCTACCAAATTTTACCATGTAAGATGCAATAACTGCAATTTTAGACAAATTGATTCTTAAACAAGCCAAATTATACTAAACTAAGCTATCACTATATAAAAATAAGCAACCTTAGGCTAGAAAGTATCTTAAAATTCCTCAAAAGTGCAACATTCAAATGAGGATTGAAGCACTACTTATAAGGAAACTATCAGCAAGTTTTGTTTGCCATAATTAGGATAAACTACAATTGAATACCCTTTAATTGTAGAAAAACCTTAGGCAATTATGTAATATCCTCCTATTTTAAATATGGGAATACCTCAGATAGGATAGTAAGAAACGATTGCAGAGTCTGAATAAAATGTAAAGCAAAAGATGAGAAGTTGCTTATGATGTGATTAAAGTAATCACCAATTTAACTATACTTGTTAGGATTAATGTCTATGCGATAAATGTACTCAAGAACTACTAATAAACGACTCATTTTAAGGAAAATGCCCAATATGCAATAATTTTTTGAATGAGGAGGCATTAAATGTTTAGTTATTAATTACTTAGAATAATGATATCAGAAAAGAATCTTTCCTGTTACAAAATAATCTTGTCTTACTCTACTAGTTATAATACATTGTAAAATTAGTTAGCTACATATTTTCTTCCTTTATTTTAAAATGTTTTACTTAAGTTATTTTCCTCTAATTAGTCATGAAATAGCTCATGTTAAGTACTGTCTTCTTTAATATCAATTCAATCATTATCTAATAGATCAATTTCCTCAACTGTACTATGATGATCAATTATACTATTCTCATTTTCAATAACACTTTCTTATTATTTCTATTGATTAAATCTATTTTCTAGTTAACCATAGTCTATTAGTACCTTTTATAGTTGCATATTTATATTATTAAACAAAGGCTATACAAATAATTCCTTGTAGTTCAAATTCTCAGTTTAGTTAGATTCGTAATTTAGTTAGTACACCTTTTCTTAATTTATCTTACATTATAAATTCCTGTCAATCTTTCACTTATATTTCTTAGATTAGTTATTTTCTATATACTCTAAATTTAAATCTTCCATTGGGCCAATACTACAAATATCTAAATTATCTGTTTATACATCTTCAGCAATAGAATTTCTGATGTCTTCTAAAAAGTTATCAGCAAAATCAAACAACTCTGTATTCCTATAGCTCTAGTTTCCGGAAGTAATTTAATTTTCCTATAAAGTAATACTATTCATACTAGCAATTTGTCTAGGAATCTCAATACTCCCATCTAAACTAGTAAATAGTGTCCTAGGAGTTAAATTCAAATCTATGATAGTCATATTAGTCTATCCCTTACTCAAACTTAAATTCGCCTGTTTATGATTCGTAGCAATTTATGAATTAATTGCCTTAAATCTTCCTTAAACATTATTGTAAAATAAATCTAAATCCTATACTAATATTTCCGCTTTTCTACAATAAATTTTGATAATTCCATACATAAACTTGGAAACAATTTACAAATTCAAAGTTTTACTCTCCCTTATCAACTTTTTCACGGAGTCTTACACATGATGTTTTAACAAAGTTCCTCTAGTCAACTTATTTCCCCAATGTGCTGAAGTTCATGCCTGATTTAATTATTTGTTGTTAGATAGAATCTAAGTTATACTCATAGGGCTAATTAATTTAATCTTAAATATTTATACTAATAATTAGAAAGAACTTTTTGCAAGGAGCTTTGAAGTTGTTGTATTTCAAGATCAAGTGAACTTATTTCTGCTTGTAAGTTTCTCTCACTGCTTCTTGAGTTTTATGTATCAAATCTATAGTTTTACCTTTGATATCGATTAGGTGAGCTTAATTTATCGCTTTCTGGACTAAAACTAAACTACTAGCTGGCTTTTGAAGGCGAAGCAGTATTATACTCCTTAGAAGGACTAGTACTGGCGAAGGAACTTATTACTTCTTTTAAATGCTCAATAACATGACTTTATTCACTAAGAGTTGATTATAATGTGGAAATATGCTCATTTAGTACTTTCTTTTCATCTTATAGCAGTTGTATCTTCCCTTCTTAATCATGTAATAGGTTTTTTAGATTACTGTCATTTTCTAGCTCATTTAAACGATCCCGTAAGGACTGTGTCTAGCTTCTCATTTCTTATAATGCCTTTTTATACTTTTCAACTTCCTTTTCTTTGGTTTTCAGTACTTCTAACTCCAGTTTTAGCTTGTAGTTTTCCTCTTCTAAATAATTTGAGCTTGGCTCTTATATATCAGAAGTGTTACTGCATACCAAGGTTAAAACTTACTCAATACAGTTAGAAATTTCAGCTAGATTTTTAGTAATAACTGATTTTTGACTTAGACTATGACCTTAATCGAGTAAAGTCTTTGCATGGTTTGCCAGGATTCTATTACAGCGCTTCAGTAGCCTTTTAGTATTACTTGCCCTGTATTTCAGTAACTTTTCTATTTATGCCAAAGAGTTTTATAATGTAAATAAATTTTCCTTTTTAGGTGTACCAAATTCATATTGTAGTTTTTGATTCTCTTATTAAAGTCTGTCGTATTAGTCTCTTAGTTTAGATAATTCGTTTTATGATATAGTCATTTAGGCTTTTGCTTTTTTTAGTTTATTATCTGCTGATTTTAGTTAATTGTATTCCTCCTTTGTAAGTGTTATTTAGCGATCATTCATTGCACGCTCGTCTAGCATTCGTACTAATATAGAATCATCATCTTTTCTACCTTTTGAGGAACTTCTTCGTCGCTTTTTAGAAGTAGAGCGCCTTCTAGCTCTTGTTTCTCGTTTCATATTTTTAAATTAAGAATTTTTGTATAGGAGTTAATAGTGTTTTGATGCTTTAAATAGGATTATAAGGGATTGTAATATGATGGAAGATAGTTATGTTGAAATATTGATGATTTAATTATGCAACTGTTTCAAATCGTCTTGTATATCTTTTGTATTATTGCTATCTTTTATTATGATTTTAGTGCTTTAATCACTCAAAATAATGAATAGATTTCTTTAACACAAGCCAATATTATAATTGACATTAATATCCCTATACAAAGTCACTTAACTTCTTTAATAATCATTATACAATCTCCAATCAATTAATTTATAATAAAATGAGTAGATCAATCCAGCGACTTTCTACAATCCAACAACATCTATTATCCTAAGATGAAGTTGTGATAGTAGCTTCAGGTAGGTCTCCAATTCTCTAATTTAACTCAGGCTTTAAACAAACAACCCTAGTAGATCTATCAGCTCAAACTTTACAGAAAGTTCTTTAAAAGCATAATATTTCCCCTGATACCATAACTCATCTATACCTAAGCTCAGCTCTTACATCCGGCGCAGGGTTTACCCCTACAAAGCGAGTAGCCATACAAGCTGGACTACAGGACAGCACAGTCTGCCAACATCTTAACAAAGTGTGTGCCTCTGGATTAAAAGCAGTGTCAGCAGGAGTTCAGGAAATCATTTTTGGACATGCTGATACTGTAGCTATCGTAGGCGCTGAAGTAATGTCAAAAGTACCTTATTTCATGAAGAAGTCTAAGCAAGGATTTAAAAAGGGAGACTAAGTGTTAATAGATGGTATATTTAACGACGGACTAATTGATGGAATTGACTAGGAGCTAATGGGAAGTTTAGCCGATGAAGTTGCTATATAAAATCAGGTATTAAAGGATGATCTGGATTAATTTTCTTATGAAAGTCATAGAAAGGCTAGAGAAGCCTAGTAAAGGGGAAGTTTTGATACTGAAATTGTACCGATTTAAATAGGGGATAAGGAGTATGCATCAGATGAGTTAAATGAGATTTCCACAAGTAATAAGCCTATCTTTAGAAAAGACGGTATTATTACTAAACTACATGCATCATCAATGGCAGATGGAGCTGCTGTTATTATACTAACTAAGAAGTCTATTGCATTGCAAAACAACTGGCCAATATTAGGATATCCTGTAAGTTGGGCAGATGCTGAAGTATCAGGACGGCAGTTTGTACTATCGCCTGCACCTTCTATACAAAAAGCTTTAGATTTAATAGATTTACCATTAAGAAATATTGACTACTTTGAAATAAACGAGGCTTTTGCTAATGCTGGAGTATAAAATGCTCGCATGCTTTAAATTGATTAGAGTAAAATTAATTTGAATGGAGGTGCTATTGCAATAGGACATCCTTTAGGTTGCTCTGGGGTTAGAATATTGGTTAGTTTACTTACTGTGTTAAGAGAGAACAGTGGAGATTATGGAGTAGCCACGGCTTGCAATGGAGGAGGGGGAGGAAGCACTGTGGTAATAAAGAGGACTTAATAGTTTGATAATTCCATTTTGCTCATTATTCCTGTATACTAAGTATTTACATATAAAAATAGCCTTAAAATGCTGAGTTTTCTATCTCGAAATCTTTCCTCTTTTCGTAGTAACTATTTCACAATATCTCTAGTAGGACAGCCAAATGTAGGCAAATCAACGCTTTTTAACAGATTTGTTGGCAATGGTACTTCTTTAGTGCACAATATTCCAGGATTAACTCGAGATAGAATTGAAGGAACAGCTTAATTATTTGGAGTTAAACTGAAATTCATTGATACTGCAGGTTGAAATCCAATCAACACTTAAAACCAGAAGGAAATTATACAGAAGATGAAAGAATAAACTACTAATGCATTGCTTAATACAAATTTAGTACTGTTTCTACTAGACTCAAGATCAGGAATTTCACTAGCAGATATTGAACTTGCAAACTGACTCAAATAAAACCTAATACTAAAGGATAAGTTAAAGAAAGAGGATATAATCCTGGTTGCAAATAAAGCAGAATCTAATCTAATTGACGATCTAACAAATGAGGTATATAACATAGATTTAGGTGATCCTCTGTACATATCTGCTATGCATGGAGACGGGATGGGAGACCTATATGAAAGAATTCACGAGAAAATACCAAATTAGTACCTAATAGACCATAGATAGATAGTAATGAAGAGAAGATAGAGATTCGAGGAGTATAGATCTCGTATTTATTCAGAACTATAAGAATTGGAGGCAAGAGAAGGGCTCAATTTTCAACTCAAAGATTGACTACAAGATTTCAATAAGTACAATGACCCTAATATGAGTGACTGGGATTCAGACAACGATATTGATATATCATAATCTGTTTAAATCCACACAAAATCTTATGGAACCGGAGTTTCTTTAGATAATGCTAAATATAGCAAGCCTATAAAGGTTTCTATTATAGGTAGGCCAAACGCCGGGAAATCCACCTTAATAAATGCTCTTTTAAAAGAAAATAGAGTTATAGTTGATGATACACCAGGAACTACAAGAGACGCTGTTACTATTGATTATATACATAAAGGGAGAAAAATAAGTATAGTGGATACGGCTGGATTGTATAAAAAGCAAAAAGAAATTATATCGAAATTATCTGCCACTGCAGTATAAAAGTCTATTAAGTATTCACATGTTGTAATAGTTCTGCATGATATATCAGGAAAATTGAATAACTCAGAAATGATTCTATGTAGAAAAATCGCAGATGAGGGTAGAGCTATAATTTTTGTTGGTAATAAATGGGACTAAGTTCCTACTAAGTGAAAGCCTAAAGTAAACAATATTGTTACATCGTCTCTGAATAGAAAACTAGATGTAAAAAATCTGCCAACTTTCTTCATAAGTGCAAGAGATGGCTTTAATACCAAAAGAATGCTGGATATTGTAATAGAGACTTATAAAAAGTGAAATTAGAGAATATCCACTGGACTCTTAAACAGATGGCTGAATGAATTCAAAAAAGTGCAAAACATGCCAAGCTCAGGGGGCAAAAGGCTAAGTATAAAGTTCTTACAGCAAATAAAATCAAGGCCTCCTACCTTCTATTTACTAGTTAACGATAAGAAGGTCATTACAGATAACTACTTCAAAAACTTTACTAATTCCCTTTGCAAAGAATTCGACTTTGAAGGAATTCCAATCAGAGTGATTATAAGAGACAGTTTCCGCTAGGAATTAAAGGAGGAAAAGGAGGAGAAGAAGAGCAAAAAGCTGAGAAAGGTTAAAGATGAAGAGATTATTATAAACATCAAATAACAATCATCCCGGGAAGCTATCACAAAAATAATTAAAGAGACTCAAGATAAATATGGATAGCAGTTTACCTAAATACTACTTAAATATTAATGTTTAAAATTCAAATGAACATAGTAATTATAATCAACTGAAGATTGAGTGGAGAGATTAGTCTGTATACAGAGTCACCCGTAAAATTGGTAGAGGTAAATACTCTGATGTTTTTGAAGGATTTAATTAAGCTAGTAACATTCCATGTGTTGTAAAAATACTTAAACCAGTCAAAAAGCGTAAAATATTCAGAGAGGTTAAAATTCTACAGAATCTTCAAGGTGGTCCTAATATAATTGGCCTTTTAGATCTTGTTAGAGACCCAGTTTCAAAAACACCCTCACTTATATTTGAGCATGTAGAGGCAAATGACTACAAACAGCTTTTTCCAACTTTAAGTGATTTTGATATTAGGTACTATATCTTTTAACTTCTGAGAGCACTTGATTATGCACATAGTTAAGGAATAATCCATAGGGACGTAAAACCATAAAATTTAGTAATCGATCACTCACAGAGGAAACTAAGGCTAATTGATTGAGGACTAGCAGAGTTTTACTTTCCGCGTAGAGAGTACAATGTAAGAGTAGCTAGTAGATATTACAAAGGGCCGGAATTACTGGTAGATTAGCAGTTTTACCACTATTCATTAGACATGTGGAGCTTAGGCACAATGCTTGCCACGATGGTAAATTGTAGACAGCTTTTTAGAAAGGATCCTTTCTTTTTTGGATAAGATAATCAAGACTAACTTGTCAAAATTGCGAAGATTTTAGGTACAGATGAGCTTATGGTGTATCTTTAGAAGTATAATTTGACTTTAGATTAGAGTTTTGAAGGGTTTTTGGGAAGGTATCCAAAGGTACCCTGGCAAAAATACATTTCTAGGGAGAATCAAGCAATTGCTAATAGTGAAGCAATTGATTTTCTGAATAAGTGTTTGATTTATGACCATGATTTAAGAATAACACCGAAAGATGCTATGGAACATCCGTATATCCAGCCTGCTTACAGTCTGTTCTAAAGTGTGTAAAGTGGATAGAATCCTTATAGTTAAGGCACCCCTGAGTATGAAACAGCATCTATTCTATTAAGTAGCAATAATTAGTTAATATGTTAGTAAACTAAACAAAATTAAAGTTATAAGGCTGAAAGTTAAGCAGATTTTGATTGTCTTGATTCTCTTCATAGTAAGTTTCTAGCAGTTTGGTGCTCAAACATGCTAAATAAGAGTTTTAGTTGCTGCTTCAAAATTCTAAAATAAATTTTCCGTTTAAATCGTTGAATGTTTAGGGAAATTATCCTTAATCAAAGCCTTATGTATATTTATGTTCAAGTTCTGTATCAAAAATGTACTAAAGGCAAGTTAAATACCTTTAGATTACCTCTGTGTTTCTAAGATAACTCAAGGATTATGATATTAGTTATAATAATCCCAGTTATACAAGCTTTTCTATTACTTTATACTTAGAATCTTTTATTAAGTTTAATATAACATAACTTCTTTCCTATTATAGTACAGACTCAGTGAAATTATTAGAGTCTAGTATTAAATCAATTATTGGATGATTGATCAGTTAAAGTTTTATTGAAGAACTTTCGGAAACTGCAATATTACTAAGACTGAATAATATGATTCTATTAAGTTAACTACTGTCATGATTTAAAGAGTATCTAAAGTTGTTTAAGATTTCAGAGCCAAGTAGTGTTTTTATTTAACTATCGTCAAGTAATGTTAAACTCATTATTAATGTTAAAGAATATTGCTTTATTTTGTGATTCTCAGATAGGATATTTTGGATAATTTGATCACTCATTCCTTTTTTGAATACTTTTATTCTATGATTCTAACTTTATCCGATTATTTAAGACAAAATATAGTACACTCCAGCTATTATGCTACTGTTTTAACTCAATATATACTTCAAGCAGCAGTTGAATAAATCATTGATGTATTTTTAAAGAATATGAGTTCTATTAGTAACTATTTACTCTAAAACTTAAAATAAGGCTATAGTTAGTCGTTGATTTAAGGATTCTTTATTTAATTTGTTGATTACTGTACAAAATATATCAGATTAATCCAGCTTAAGACTTCTGAAATTTCAACTTATTAGCTAAACTAGCAATTTTACACAAGTTAAAACATTATCATTATGCTGCGTGTTTAACTAGTTTAATAATGGTTATAAAATTCCTTTTTCTATTAGAACAATACTTAATGTTGGATTCCATATTAAAAATTGAGTTAAAATCTTCATAGCTTAATTAGAAATCTATATATCTAAATTTTGTATGTTTTTTATTATAAAAATGACTAATTCCTACGATTTAGTAAGTTATAATTAAACAAACCTGTCTTATCCTATAAGATTGTTCAGTGTTCTAAGGTAACTATCTTATACTCCTTAATATTCCACCATGCTTATTATCTCAATAATCTTTGTTAGCAATATATCAACTGTTATTAAACCTTAATTCTGAAAAAAGGGTATTAAATTTTCGTCTATCAAAGACAAATCAAATTACTAAGTTTTTGACTATATTTCATCTTAGCTCAAATTTCTATATTAATGAAATAAATCCTATCTTTACTATTTCCGTAATTATACAATAAATTCTTATCGTCTTTGCTTTTAGTTAAAAGAATCAAACTACTAAAAAAAGTTCTTATTTCTACTCTAAAATCTTTAAATTTTGGTATCACCCGCGTTCTGCATCATATTTATAAAATGGATTGCTGTATTTGTATAATGTAAACTGATAGTAATATGAATTTATGCAAAGAGCATATCCTTTGCATAAATTGCTTATCTTTATACTTAGAAAATATGATAATGAGCTCTATGTTATAAATAAACTGTCCAATGACCAATTGTTAGTTAGAATACACTGAATAATGGATTAGATCCTAAATCACTGATGACTTGAACTAAAAGTTTACTAGATTTTAAATGATAAATAATGTAATGTAAAATCCCGGAGTTCAGTTTTGCCAGATGCCAGAGTGTTTAGGAGTTGTTAGCTAGGAAACCTTGCAATGTGAGAAATGTAGTTAGCAATACTGTATCTAATGTAAGGAAATCAAGCTATAAAATCACATTTGCTAAAAAAGAGATATAGATGGTATAAACTGTACTAAATGCAACACTTTTCTATAGAAGGAGCTAGGATGTAATAGGGTAAAATGCCTTATATGCTAACATGAAATGTGCTACTTATGCAGAGATGAGTACCATGTTTATCATCATCATCCCTATAATATTCTAGGGTGCCCGGGATGAAAAAAGCAGAACTATAACAGGACTAATAGGCAGTATTGGAAAATCAAACTAAGAAGGTGAATTTTTGTAGCATTAGCATACTAGCTAGCTCCATTGATTCTGGTATTATCACCTTTGTACTAAAAACAGTTCCCAATCATTAAAGACTGTATAAAATTAAGCACTTTACTCCCATAGTTAAATAATGTTTAAATACCTGTGTAAATGTAGTTCTTATATAAATGTTTAAAAATTAGCAAAAAACAAAATAGAAAAGATCAAAAAGCATAAACTCACAACATGCGGCTAAAAGTACAAGAGGTATACTAAGTAGAAAACCTAGTAAAAAGAAATCTATCACTAAATTGCAAGACAGCCGGACAAAACTTTTGAAATAAGAAGAGGAAGATAACTTTGTATTATTGATACCTGAGAATTTAAAGAGATATAGAAGTTAAAACCAGGTTAATTAGGATTTGAGGATTCCAGAAGAATAAAAGAAGAAACCCAGATAATAAAAGTAATCAAATCATATAGGTTAAGTTAGATCAGATAAGAAAATAAGAAGATAACTGTAAAGAAATACATCCTCTAAATTGAAAAACGATAAAAACAATGTAGTCAATCTAAATCTTTATAGCAAAGAAGTAAAATCTCAGAAAACGATTAATTAAGTTCCTAGTAAACTTCCCTTGTATCCGAAGTAAAAATCAAGGAAGCAATCTCCAACTGCTTAGTAAGTTAGATATTCCCCCATTGTAAGAAGAATTAAAAGCAAACTTCCTAATGGGAGACCAAAAACAAGGTAAGTTTCCCCTTTAAATAATAGATCAAAGCAAAGAAGAAGACAATCTCCATAATGCAAAAACAAAATTTTATATAAACGCCTGTCAAAGTAATCATAAGAGCCTAGTTTTCAGATAAGTCCAACTGATTTAACCATAAACTAAAGTAAGTACTCAAACATTAATATAAGAATTGATACATCTTCTTCTGATAATACATATATTGAAAAAGGATCCTATTCATACACACAAGATGAGGAAATATTCTAATAACAAAATCCTTCGTTAATTTACGATGAAGAAATCACATAATAAGAGGAAGATTGAGTGAAACTGCCTACAGCTAAATTCGGGAAATAGAAAATAGAGTTTAATAATTATTTACATGAGGATAAATCTGAGTAGGACTGGGAAAGTATGGTTAGGTAATAAGACGAAGTATTGGAGTAAAAGTCACATTTAATTCAAAAATTTAGATAAATGCTTTAATCACATTAGCAAAACATATAGGTGAAATTCTTAAGTAATTAGATATAAGTTGAATAACAACTCAAGGATTTGGAAAGTCATGACGAGGATTCTTTACTTGAATCTTTAATATTAACCAAATCTTCGAAAGATTTTTAGAGTGATATAAGTAGACAAAGCGCTATTTTTTACTAGAATCATGATATTACAGCTGATGATCTAGATATAAAAGATAATATAATAAAACATTTAAAGATATAAAAGATAGAGAGGCTGGAATTCCTATAAATGCAAAAGCCTATGAGAGAATTGGTAGATGTAGAGAAAGTACTGAAATGTTACTAATTACAGCACAAATTTATTAGTATTCCTATAGAATTCTACAAGATTTTAGATATAAAGCAATTTGATTATGATTTTGAAGCCGTAAGCTCAAGTTTGTCAGATACTTCTGAAATTTCAAACTCTATATCATCTTTAAAAGATAGACTAATGGATAATAATTTAATATCCGAGTCAGATGAGGAAGAATTATAGATGCAACTTAATGAATTTGCTATTGATAATGATTTGATTCGAGAAATAATCAGTCAAGAGATAGAATCTTACATAAATATAACCATTAAGTATACAATAGACAATAGTGATAAATTTGCTTATGGTATTTTTATGAAGCTATATGAGCTGTTAAAGTTTTAAGAAATTCAATTTTTAAAATTCTTCAATAAAGACTATCAGCAAGATGACTTATTTATACTCTAAGCTATACAAAACTAACAAATTGGATAATTTTTCTTCTAATTTGACATATAATAATATATCTAGCATCCTATAAGGAAACTGATAAAACTTAAATTCAACAAAAAGAGTAATCCAGCAGTGAAGGCTTATATAAAATCAATCCTAGACTCAATTAATGAAGCCCTTAATATGTCTAAATAGCTGCCTAAGTACCAATTTTTGCCTATTTGGTCCAGGAAGACACGTGATATTAACAAATTCAACAATATAGACAGCGTTTTTGAAAGAGCTCTACTTTATTTCAGCAATTGATTAGAAATGAGAGTAAGTAATTCCCCTGCTAGTGAAGATTAAATGTCCATTTGACTATGCGAGGATGTAGAAATAGAAGAAAGTGACTGAGTAGACTACGAAAAAGAGGAAATGCAAATTATTATTGATATTTCTGATATGATGTTTGAGGAGTTAGTGGAAGAAATGGCTAAATTAATAAACCGATGATCTTTTAAATTTGTTTTTATTGAATAACAGAACAGTTATAAAATTAAATATGCCATTTCTATTGTTTTTACTGCAATTTAATTGAGGTAAAATAGTAATAGAGGAGACTATTGACTTGAGTTGGTCTTATTTAGCAGATAATGAGGTTGAGTTTACTCTAATTTGTAGATATTGTGCTATAGGATTTGGTAGTTCAGTAGAAGAAGCTGATTGGATAGTAATGACATCTTCAAGTTAGGATAATATACATGTTTTTGATGCATATGGTGTATTTAATTCTTAACCAGTGCAGAATGTCTTTATAGGAGGACAAGCGAATATAGTAATTCGTGAATAAGAAGTTAATAGCTAGATGAGGGCAGTTTTCGGTAGATTTTTAGACACAGGTGATAGTAAGGATAAGGTTATACTAGGAGAGAAAGTGTAAGACATGTTGTGAGCCTTTGGAGAATATGAAGACTACTTTAGCACTGATAAAAACTTAGGAAAATTTAGAATGAACTTTCCTTAAGATCAAATTTAATAATTGAATTCCCAGAAATAGAAAATGGTGAAACAGAACCAATAAATATACATGGACTTGGAATGATTTGTTCTTGGCTTGTTTTTGCACCGATTGGCATCTTTGTTACACGGTATATGAAATACTATACAATTCAAGTTCCAATACACGTAGCCTTCCTAGGACTTAGCACTTTTCTAACACTATACCTTCTTATGCAATATATCTCAAAAATGAAAGAATACATACAATTTATAAAGAAGACCGTTTGTATCACGCAGTAATAGGACAAGCTTTTATGAGTATAATCTTTGCTGAGTTTGCATTGGGCTTTGCTGCTGGGTTTTTCATTATATTCGGTAGAAATGTATATCAAATATCTGTTGTAAGGAAAAGCCATAAGGTAATAGGCTACGGTTTACTATTCTCATCGCATATTGAGTGTATATATGGGTAAGAATTGAAAGACAAGGAAAAAACCTTGACAAGTATACTAACATTCATATGACTTTTACTATTCGCACTAGCTGAGATCAGAATTACCCTAGGAGATAGACTGCCTTAATGCTGCCTCGATTGTAGAAAAAAGAAACTTAAGAAATACAGATATAGCGAGATTCTAGACTAGGTTAAAAGTGGAGAAGCCCTTGCTTTTGTTGATGAATATGTAATTTCTTTACAATGGTTTTCTAAATTTCATCCTGGGGGAGCTTTTATGGTTCAAGAAACTTTCGGCGAAGATATGGGTAAGTATCTTCACGGATCAAGCAGTATCGGATAGCAATACCTTCCATATACTCACAGTAATTAAGCTATTGATATGATTCCAAATATAGCAGTAGGAAAAATCAAAACTTGCAGATAAGCACTGCAGAAAATTGATGAAACTGCATCTAGGAAAAATATGAAATGAAAATTAGAACAAAGACATCAAATCTCTGAGCACACTTATGAGATTTTATTGACTTCAGATTAATTTAGGATAATAGAAAACCCAAGTTTAAGTCATCTAGGTAAGCATATTTTAATTGAATTCTCCCCAAATAGATTCGAGGTAATTCGAAGATACTACTCAACATATTACATAGACATATAAAAGTGAAGAGAGGAATTTACGTAAGAGAATAAGTTATAGGACATGGAGTCAATAAGGAGAGTTGAGTCAATAACAGGGCTGCCTCCCCTGAATCCACTTAAAGTTATTTTTAAGTTGTACGATAAGGGGAAAATGTCCAATTACGTATAAAGCTTAGCACTAGGGGATGAGTTAAAAATCAAAGGATTACTGGGACCAGGACTCTAATTAAATAAGCATTTCAAGGGCCATACTCTGGGTATAAGTGCTGGGACTGGTATTATCCCCTTTATCGACTTAGCTTATATAATCTGGAGAAATGAGTAAGGAGTTTCAAGTATCGGGGATGGCATATCTCTTACTCTCTATACATCCTTTTTAACTCAGCCCTCTGGATTCTGCATGGATTGCTTGAATGCTGCGAGTTAGCAAAGCGAAAGGATTAGTTTTTATCCACATTTTAGAGATGCTAGTGTTCCTATTAGATCTTAAAGTATTAGTGTAATTCAAGTTGCTGATGAAAATAATAATTAGTTACGGAAGCTAAAAACTTGGATTGATGAGTCTCAAAACATTGACTCTATTGATAGTAAGCTTATTGAGCAATTTTTAGAGAAAAGCCGGAGTTAGTATGAATATGCGGGCCTAGTGGATTTAATATGCATGTGTACGATTTGTTAGTCAAGGCTAACTACCCAACTACAAAGATTATCAGGCTGTAGTTTAGTAGTTACATTCATATTAAATGTATAAACAGTAATAGTATGTGATTCAATACCTTTAAAAATGGGAAATTGCTGTTCAGGCAGGGTAAATTTTACTCAGAGTATGAAAGACTAGGAACTACCAGACTTTCTGAATAACCTAAACGGATTTGAGACAATAGACCGTGGTTATTTCACAAGCATCGGGAGTGGTTATCTTAGTAACAGATAAGCTTACTAGTCCCGTTAACTTAATATATCAGACAATAACCCTTAATTATTCGTAGAGCTCGAATCTTTAAATAATGCTAGAAGCAATAAAGATATTCATGAAATCACTGAAATGCTTAAATCATAAACTCCTTTGTAAATAGATGATGTAACCCTTCATCCCTGGGCTGATCCTCCGAAAACAATTGGTGCTTTAGCAGCAATGCAGATCTGTATCTTTGCTTCGGACTAGGAAATCACATCTAGCTTAAAATTTACGTAAGATATAATATAAGAGAAAACTTTAGAATATTTAGTTGATTTCTTGAAATCAGGAGAAAGAGATAAATTTGAAGCAGCTTTGCTAGCAGTTTCTTATCTAAGTGATGAAAATCATGATGTTATTGAATTTTTGATAAAAATTCAGGCATTATAGATTCTTATTGAGTATATGCAGGATGAAAAAGAAGGAGTGAGATGTACAGCTGCTGCCTGCTGTAGAAATTTGTATGTAGTGCGCCCTACTATACAGAGATAGTTTATTTTATTAGAGGGTGGGAACTTACTTATAAACATGCTGAGTTCTTATGATAATATTACTGTTTTTGAGACTATTTTATATATATTAGATTTGATTTTAGATGCTTAAGATCATGTTTAACCAGATATAAAGGAATAATTAGTTGAGTTAGGGGTTGTAAACGCCTTAAATTAAGTATTATAGGTAATTTTTATGCAGAGACCAAATGTATATGACAAGGACACTGTAACAGAAACAGAGAAATTATTAAAATCTTTCCTTTACTACTTCTTTCTCTGCTTTCTTCTATTAGTTCTTGGCCTTCTATTATTCTCCTGAGGTTCAGATATTATATTAATAGTGCTTTATTTTCTCATTTACGCCAATTGAGGGTTTTTCAGTATTTCTATTTCTTGATTCATTTACTTTATTTTATTCTGAGTCATTTATACTGTATCTTAGGCCATTTACTTTATTCTATTCACTTCTTTTAAATCTGCTTCTAAATCATTCATTTTTTACTCCAATTAGCTTCTATAGAGTGCAAATTCTTCACGTTTTATTGATTTTACCTTTTCCAATTATCTATACTACCCAATTATTAATGATGTTTTTTCTTAAAGCTTATTTTTTTCCTAATCTTATACAATTTTTTCCTTATTAATTTCTTCCTTTAACTTATTCAATTACACGCTTTTATCATAATTTTACTATTTAACAATTTCTAACTCATTTAAAATATCTTAAGTTTTAGCAGTTTCTTAGCTTCTTAGTATTTCTAATTTCTCCTATGCTACTTAGTACTTTTCTAGCCAATGATTCTTATCTTCCTTTGCGTCTTCAATTTTATTTTTAACTTGATCAATAGCTCCTTCCTTAATTTAAAGCTAATTAACTCTCCTTTTCAAATCTGGAGCAGTTTATTACTTTTCTCTTTACTTATTCTATTTAGTTTACTACTAAATCTAATGTACAATCTTGAAATTGATAGTATTATACTGCAACTCTAATTACAGTATTCCATTGTTAATTCTAACAGATTCTAATAAAAACTGTCCAGCAAGATCATTTAAGTTATTATTATTAAGATAAACTCTCTTAATAAACGTGTTTTATCGTAAAGCAAGCCCTATATCCTTTCCTCCTATATGAGTTATTCTATTTCCCCCTAAATCTAGTACTTTAAGTGAAGTATTTCTCATTAATCCATTAGCTATGGTCTTAGCTCCCTGATCATCTATTTAGTTATTAGCTAGGTACAAATGACTTATACCCTTAGTCCTTATAAGCCCCTCTTGTAATTGCCCAATTCCTTCAGTTTCTAAATCACAACTGTTCATGCTTAAATGTGTTACTGACTTATTCTCAATAAACATGAAAACCAGAGTATTTAATGCCGTTCCAATAGGATTAAAATCAATTGTTAATTGCTTTAAATATACATTATTTTTCATTTACGCAAAAATTTTATTAGCACCAATGTGAGTTATATTATTTCTAGACAGATTTAATTTGGTTATATGACATACTCCGAAATTACCTCCTAAAAGATCAGAAAGACAGTTAGCCCCTTCATCTCCCAGTTTATTTCCTTACAAACTCAATTCTTGTATTTTAGACTTAGGAATTGCCTGACAGAGCAGTTCTGCTGATCTTTCCATTAGATTATTATGGCCTAAATTAAGAGAAAGTAAGGTTTCATTATTGATAACGCCTTATAATAGAAAGCCTAAGCTTTCAAAATTTATAGAGGTTCCAGACAAGTTCAGCATTGTAAGAACGTTATTTGATTAAAGCCACTGGGAAAAGGCCTTACAGCCTATCAACCCAACTCTGTTCCTATTAAGACCTTCATGTGATTAAAGGTCAATACTAGTCAATGATTCATTGCCCTATAGTTGTTTTACTAGTCTAGAGGATCCTTTGGGGGAAATGTTATTACTACTGAGATCAAGATGCACTATGTTTGAATTTCTCACTATTGATTTAACTATTGTCATACATCCTTTATCCCCCATTGAATTTTTCCCTAAGTTTATTTTGTAAAAAGACGTAGTAAAACGTAGTATATTAGAAATAACATCAGCTGAGTTTAAACCTAACCCAAATTCCTCAAGGTTAAATACCCGAGCTTTAAAGCACTTCTAGCACACATTGTAAAATCTTAAAGCCTGGTCTTATAAAACTGGTATGTTTAGGTCTTGACATTTGGCTTGGAAAATCTGTTTAAGTTAGGTCTGTGTTAAACCTTAAGGAACGTAAAACTAAAACTTTAGTCTTCTTTATGAGGCCGCTGATTTAAGTCTTTAGGTTTTCAAAACTTATTCGGATCTAGACTAGGTTAATGTGAAGTTGTTTTAAGACTTGGGGGAAACTGTTGTATTGAATTAGGTAGATAAATTAGTCTGTAGTCTTGATTTACCTGTTTTTGGACGTGCTGTCTGCGGTTTGTAATCTTTTCTAAGGAATTAAGACATTTTTTATGTATAGGATGTAATTGTTTCAGGGGATATTCAGCTGTTATCAGAAAGATTTAATACATTGTTAATATATTTTAGGCTATTATTAGTAAATTTAAATGGCATATCGTAGCAACTCTGTTATAAAGATTCGGTAATAGACGAGTCCTAGTCCCATTCATACGGAAAGAACTCCAACTAGAATTAATTAAATCTTAGAGCCTTTAAAGGTAAAATAACCTGAATTTGAACTCCCTATAACAAAAGGAACAAATTCTAGAAGAATTAAAAGAAATTTTGTTTATACCAAGCAGAATATCACCAATATTAGCTAAGAAGTATACAGAAGTGTTATATTTTAATTCTTAAGCTATTAGGAAGTAATATCAGCAATTGATCAAAAACTAATGTAAGATCTTAATAAGTTAACAACTGTTAATGATTATTTAACTGAAAAAATACTGTAATTACCGGATTTTAAGTAAACGAAACCTGCAAAAACAGTGTTATTCAGTGCGATAAATAATGAGAATACTATGCTAAAGCAAAAGCTGTAAATAATGCAGTCAACAGTTGATCAGCATATGAAAGATAAGTAGTAATTATCCAAAGAGGTTTTGAATATCAACGAGGAGAATAACCTAAGTGTAAGTATTACATAGAGAAAACTTAATTCATATATGAAATAAGTTATAAAGTAGACATCACCTAGTTAATAATAAAGTGTTTAACATACTTTAAATCCCATAAATAGTAGAGTTAAGTACGGAAATGGATTCAAGTAACTATTAGAGAAATGCAATTAATATCAAAATATGAATGAAGGACTTAAATAGGTTTTAGAGGAAGTTAGGCCTCTTGTTAAAGCAGATTTCATGTTTTACTTACAGTGCAATCCTCAAATGACGTTATTTAAGTCAACCATACCACTTTAACAGCTGTCAATACCAGCTAAAAACTCCATAGTAAGTGTAAGTTACATAGAAAAACGCACAATTATAGCTTCCTAAGGCGATCTATAATTTGATTAAAGATTGGCAAACAGTCTCAACATAAACATTAAATCATTTATGGTTACTCCTATATTCAACGACTACTAAAAAGCAGTGGGTGTTGCACTAGCAGTATCAAAAACTCCTTAAAAAACACCATTTTTTAACTCTGATGTAATAAAAATATTACAAACATACATAAACAAAAGCCAATTAAGTGAATACTGCATAGAAAAGGATCAGACGATATCATCAATTCTCTAATCCTGTGAAATCATAGCAACTTAGAGCAGTCTTAAGGACTACAGCGAGATCCTATCAAAATTTTTAGTAGAAATTTCCCATACACAAAGAGCAAATGTTCTTCTTTGTGATACAGTAGAGAAAAAGCTAATAAGAAAAACTAATGATACCTCTTAGATCTTCTCCCTACAAAAAGGCCTAGCTGGCTCCTCAGCAACAACAAAATAAGTAATAATATGCAATAACGTCAGCCAAGATCGCAGATTCATGCAAGAAATAGATGACCCCTACGGCACTCACTGCACAACTATACTAACAGTTCCCTTGCGAGATAGAGAAGACCCTAAGAATCAGCTTCCAAGAGCTATATTACAAGTGATTGATAAGAAAGATGATAAACTGTTTACAGAGTGGGATGCATAGCTCTTATAGGAACTAGGGTATGTACTTGTAAGAGTATTTGAATCCGTAAGGATTCAAGAAAACTTTTACAACCTGCAAAGCGTTCTGAAAAACATACAGTCAGGATTTTCCCATCTAATCCGCACATTAGACCGGGGTGACGAATCAACGACTGATGTAAAGAGAAGGTTCAGCCAGATAAGAAGACTGTTTAGCTCAACATTGCCTAGTTAATAAAAATGGACTAGATTTCTAACTCGGAGCACGAGACCTTTAAAACAACTCTTGACTTTAAAATGCCAACTAATTCCTTTTTTGATACAAAAGACAGCCAGAAGAAGTAAGTGGATAATTCTTCAAATGTGATAAAAATAGGGGACATAATCCTGCTATACTTTGCTAAATTTGCACAGGATGACGAGATGGGCCAGTTTAAGTATAAAGGTTTTATATCAGCGGATGGTGTTATATCTGAGAACGTGGATGTTGCACATATATCGTCCTCTAATCAAAACATTGAAAATCCTGATGGCGGGGCAGCTGATGTTATGATTAGAAGCTGCTTATTCCGTATAGAGAACGCAAGGAGGATAGAATTAGGGGATTTGTCGGATAATACAGAGACTAGTATTACTTCTGGGAGAACTTTGACGTATGGAGAGCAGATTTAACTGTATCATCTTCATAGCAATGGATTTCTGAGAGTTGTTCCTAAGCAATTAGCAGCTGAGGCAGGGTGCCTTAAGATTAGTATAAATAAGTCTGGAGATGAGTATACCTGGTTTTAAATTGAGCCTGTTAACAGGCTCAGGCAGGAAGGTGAGGTTATTTATTATCACGATTATATACAGCTGCTGAGCATTGCTGAGAAAAGCGATTATTTTGTGCATTGTGATGATTTTGATATACGATATCCTTTTGCTAGACTCGAGGTAAATGCTAGTGGAAGTTGTAGTAACTGGAAGCCTAAGTAGTATATGGCGTATAATGAATTCACGGAGACTCCTGAGTTTGTTACCACTGGAGACTCGTTTAGGATACAGCATAAAATTACAGAAAGGTTTTTATCGGTAAATGAAGAAAGTATTGGAGAGGGAAACCCTTAGCTGATTTTAGAAGTAGGAAATAAGTCAAGCAATTCTCTGTGAGAGATATAAAGAGAGCAGACTTTTGTAGGGGGAACTTCGTTTTGGAAAGAAAAGTTTAGAATTAAGCACCTAGCTACAGGCATGTACTTAAAGTTATTGGATACAAGCATAGAGTTGACAAGTAGGTCATAAGAGTAAGGCACACTTTTACAGTTCAATACAAAAGAAGTATCAGTTGACTAAAGCAAAGGAATTACATTTAACACTATTTTGAACATATCGAGTGATGGTAATAAATATCTAAAAGCTAGCTAAAATATTGAGGATAATATCTGAGAATTAGGAGTAAGTGGATTCAATGTTAATTACTATGAACTAGCTTTTTGCTTTATTGATGTATAAGAGTCATAAACAAGCCATATTTATTAGCTGGCTCTGTCCCTACCAGCTTTTAATGAATTTAAAAAGCTACTGTTAGATATTGAAGTATCACAAGAATTTATAGAGAATAATCATGCTTATGAAGGAGTTATTATTGAGGAATGTGAAAGAATGGTCAAAATTTTAGAAAGAATATCTACAAATGTACTCAAATCAGCTATAAATGAAATAGAATTTACAAAAAGACAAAACTCATTAAGAGAGCTTGGTCTAATTTCACGTTTTGTTGAAATTTCATATCTTATTGATCAAAAATACCCTTATTAAATCCTAGCATAGGAGGATTATGAAGAAATTCCTGAATACATAACAGAAATTTGCAGTATAATGGATTAAATATTGATAAGCATATACTAATTAATCTACGATGCTATTAAGGAAAACCCTAAAAATTGCTTGAGTCTTGACAGATTCACTTAGTACTTTATTCTATAATCAGCCAAACATATCAAGTATGTTGGGAAAATCCTCAAGGAAAAGTTTAAGTATTAGTCAAAACTTTAATTTGAAGATGATATTTTCTCTAAATGATTCAGTTATATTGAGCCAGTGTGTGAAATTCCGAAATCCAATATAATGGAGCAGGTGCTTTACTTAAAAATCATGAAATCCTTATGTGAACTGTAAGGATAAGGAATCCCAAAATATTAATCCCAAGCTCTATATCAAATCCTAAGTGGAACCAACTAATTCTCTATAATAAAATTCAGGTTGATTAACAATAAGCCTTGTGTTGGCTTTGGATATAATAAGACTATGAATTTTAATGAGTTTTTAGTAAATAATCCGAGGTTATAGAAGAAGTAGCTAGCAATTGATGCAATGTCAATATCGTAAATGGAAGACATTGCATGCTTTTATTTATAGGATATTTGTGAGTTTTAAGACTATGTAGAATACGTAGCCGCAGCTATAAACTTCATGGCTAATATTTGCCTAGATAGATACATTAATGGAATAATGAATATAAATAAGGAGATTTCTATAGAGTATTTAGAAAAAACTATAAGTAACTCTAAATTCCCAGACAAAATAAGAGCTGCTTATTGCAATTTATGTAGAGTTATCTTTATAGATGTAAATCCGTATATAAGAGTTTCAAGACATGAAAGCAGGTGTTATATTATAAGTCGATAAGGCATATCTTAAAGCTATGCGAATGGAGACTCAAAAGATAATAATCAATTTAGAACAGATTTGCATATATTCAAAATAATCAAAATTGTATAGAACTTTTGAACTTATGAAGGAATTATTTAAATTTCAGACTAAAAGCTAAAAGGAAACTTAATAATGGTAATTTCAATGCTTAAAATAACAAAGGATTTAATTGATTTGTCTTTAACTGACAACTACTTTACTAACTTTATGCTGCAACCTCTTTGCTTGCTTATAATGGATCGGTAAAGCTCTGATCACTGGTGCAGCTTATTAATGTAATAACTGTAAATGGCTGGAAGACAGGGTTTGAGCCATAATATTGAAACACTGATTGGGAAAGTGTTAGAGTAAGTACTAGATGTTCTAAAAATCGTTATTATAAGAAGAGAAAGCCTTCATATTCTTAGACTTATTGAGCTTTTAAGAAGCTTTCTTATTGATGGCATTAAAGAATTTTACCCTGATTATTAACTGATCTCAAAGTTTGATAATATACTCAAAGAACTTGATTTTGATATAGAATTTAGATCTAAAGAAGATGAAGAGTAGCTTAATTTGAACTTTTAAAAGGAAGATGATGCTTTTATAGTTGATAATACTTTAAATCTATGGGATTAGTAATACAGTGTGCAACCTCTTGATTATTATTTGCTTTAATTGTTGTTTAGCATTAAAAATAGTAAAAATAAGTTCTTAAAAAATAAGTCTTTAGACATAATTATAAGTGATTTAAATTAGCGTAAGCAGCTTAAAAGATCGCTCCTTTAGGTGCTGATAATTGTAAATGAGAAGTCAAGGAAATTGTATTCTAAATTATTAACTATGCAGGCAAAATTGAATCACATGGTTTCTTTACTTAATCAGGCTAGAATTGAGCCATAGGGGTTGTTTGATAAAGTAGATTATACTAATTAACTGAAGAATGTGACTACTATAACACTAGAAATAATACAAGGCTTTGAAATAGAAATTGAGGATAATGCCAGATTAAACATGTACCAAGGTATGATAAAGCACAGCGGAGTTTACCTAGAACTAATATCAATCCTATATTTACCATACTAAGAAAAAGATCATTACAGGCTAATAAAAAACACAATGAGTGCTTTATACTACTTCTGCCTAAACAATGCATTAAATTAAAAAGTTTTGTTTAGTCATAAAGATCGTCTAATGTAAATGATTGGAACTAAAGTAGGAGCAGCTAAGGTGCTAGCCGTAGTGTTTAGTAGACATCGAAACACAGAATTGGGGTAAAATGTACTTTAACTCATCTTTGAAATACTAGAATAAAACGAGTTTAAATACACCCTAATACATATTTTAAAAAGCTTTATCTTTGACCATAAAGGAAGGATAATAACTCAGGCCTAAATCAGTATATTAAAGGGGATTTTCTAGTGCAAGGCAATTATGCAGATGCATGAAGTAGTAAGTGATAAGGCGTTAAAAACAACTAAAATTGACTTCACAAATCCGAATTTAGAGGAAGATGATTATTCCTATGAGTAAAAACTAAACTTTCACATAGAAGTGATATACTGTATTATCAAATGCAGTATAAATAACAGATTTGGAACACTATAAGCCATGAAGATCATATCCTAAGAAAAGCTCTTACAGGCTTTAGCTAACAAAGATCAAAGTGACTTTCCTGTACGTAAAAAAGCATATTTAAGATACTTTTATCAAGTATATGTGGCTTAAAATCAGTAGGATTCAACAAATACGATAAAAATTAATCATATAGAAACTATACTTAAAGACATTGTATAAGATTTATAGATGTACCCTTCCTACCTCAATTAGTTACTAAGTTTAGCAAGACAAAGCTTATATGAAAACGTTGTTTGCTAATAAGCTGATGAAATGAGGCGAGAAGAGATTCGCTAACAGCTTCATGACCTATCTCCTGAGGATTTAGCAAACTTATATAAAGAATAGGACAGAAATTAGTAATATTACCGGTAAACTACCCTTTTTAAAACTGTCAGCGAATTAGATGACTAAGAATTGTAAGCTCTTCAGTACTGAAATTATATATCAGGAAATCGCAGCTGGCATTAAGCTTAAGACGGAGTTCTTCATATTATAAGGGATCTATTCTCATAAGGATTGTTTCCAATACAAGGAGATTTCGCTGATTTGGTGTAGGAAATAAGAGGCACTTTGAATGAACTATCTGATACTATATAACGACTGGAAAAACAGCATTCAGATTTAGATTTTAACTATCTTATAACAAACTTAAACAAGTGTCGAGAATCATTGCCATTACCTTAGATTGAAGTATTGGGCTAAAATGAGAATGATGAACTTGAAAAACTTACCTTTTTAGTAAGAGAGTACATCATAGAAAATAAGCTTTCATTACAAGAGGCTTTTACTATTTTTGATGTAGATAAAGGAGGAGATGTTAACTATGAGGAATTTAGAAAAGGAATTATGAAAATTTTAGGGGGGAAAATATCCTCCAGTGATATTGAGAAGGCTTATTTGCTCATGGATGCAGATAATGATGGGAAAATAGAATTCAAGGAGTTTTCCAAAAGACTTAGAAAATATTTCAGTTAAAATCCTCATAAAGTAAGAAAGAGGAAGGATAAGTAGAAAAATCTGTCATCAATAAGTGGTAGTTCAGATGAGATTAAATAGGATTTAGAGATTTAGAAGGTTTATGAAGATTTTGTTATTGTTTTTCGCTAAGTCACAAGTGATGATGATATTGAACTGCTAGTGTAAAAGGTGGATAACTGATTTGTTAAAAATGCTATTCAATCCAATGAGTTCGCATTTTTAAAGGATTTTGTTACTAAATTATCAACAGCTTTTAAGAAAAAGCACCACAAGAAGTATTTGATAAGAATTCTAAGATTGCTTATACCGGTACTGCCAGAAGTAGAGTTTAATTTCTTTGAGAATGAAAATGAAGATAAACTTATACTGCGACAAATCAATAATATTCAAGTAGCATTTACTGATTCAGGGGTTTTAGATACCTCTCTTAATATAATCGATAAAGAAACTGATATAACTATTATACAGGAAGCTATTAATCTATTACTATCAATGCAACGGTATGGTAATTATTATGTGTAGTAATACTGCCTTAAGCTAATCCAAAATAATAATGATTCTAAGTTATTCAGCTATATAAGAAATTAACTAAGGCATTCTAGGAACAGAGTAATCAAAAGATTCAGTATGACTTAATAAAACGAATAAATAGAATATGAAGTATCAGACAATATTCCTTAAGACACTCTTGAGTCAAAAGATGAACAGTTTTTAGCAAATCATGTGAAATCTTTAATACAATTAATACAGTTTTTCACTGAAAACTGTTTTCTAGAATTCTAAGATTATTTAAGACTACAAGTTAACACTGATGGGACTCTTAAGTCAGTTAATATTAATCTAGTAAATGAAATGGCCTTATTTCTAATAAATCTAAAAGAAGCCGGACACTTTTTACTCGAAGATTTTGAAGCATAAAATACAATACAGCAGTGTTTAGAAACTTTGATTGACCTATGCAGAGGCCCGTGTATATAAAACTAATTGTTATTAGGGAAAAGAAGGAAATTATATAGGTTTATCAATTCCTTAATTTTAATGACAAAAAATGATTTAAACAACCACTATTTCTCTAGTTCAGTAAGATTATTGAGCTCTCTTTTAGAAGGAAGCATTTAAAAAGAAATAGCGTAAATAATGATATAAGAAATCGATTTTGAGCTGCTAGCGTACAAAGCCTAGGAAATATACGAAAAATACATACACCCAAATGTTCACTTAATAATGCTTGAGTAAATAGAATCAGATGAGTACTGAAACAAAAATTAAGGATTCTTCTTACAATTGAAGAACAATCTGGTCATAAACAAAACTATAAGTAAAAATTCCTGAAATTTGATAAACATAGGCTTTGATATTGTAATAATGATTATAAGATTACGCAAAAAATTTCCAGAAGTCCAAAAATTGCAACTTTTAGCAATAAGTGATGATTAAACCTCCTTAAACAATTTAATAAAGCTTTCTGGCTCACTGCACACTCGCAATGAAAGCTTGCTGGTTGATATAGCTTATTTTTTTAAGAACTCATATCATTAAATAAAGAACTGAATAATGAAAGCTCCTTAATAACAGGTGACTATGGACATGGCGTACTCGTTTTACATGTCTTTAATTGCTTCAGTGGAGGTAGATCATAATGGAGTTTTAGAGGAGTAGTATTTTAGAATTCCTTCAATAATATCTTTCATGAGCAACAGTATGAGAAGAGCTGTTATAAGAAATGTTAAAAGAACCTCTCATGATGAGAAAATTAAATCTTTCTTTTTCTAAATTTAAAAGTACTAAGTGCATATGAGGCATTTATAATCATTAAGTAAACAGGTAATCTTATTCTTTTTCACCAGTAAAATTGAAACCTGGGCTAGATTAAATTACTTTTTCATACTCTGTATAAATTTGATTATTTTGCTAGAGGCTGATGATCATGATGATGAAAATATAGGTATTGATTCTAGTGCATAAATGTGGATTATCCTTCTAGGGGTATTAGTGACTATATTTTCTATACTGATATACATATTTTTTATAATAGAAAATCACCCGATTATACTATACGATATAGCAAACAGAGATAAGGACTAAGAAATATATGATGATCCTAAATTCTAAAAGATTAAAGGATCGGCCCTAATGAAATATTATCTAAACGCCTAAAATGTATAAATTCAAAAGTAAAACAATTCTGAGTTAATGAACATAATAAGAGTTGTTTTATTTCCTGAAAATGTTTAAAATATAATAATAGTTGTTATAGCACTTTTAGGGTTTTATCAAAGCATCTTTTATAGCATTCTTTTACTAGACATAATAAGAAGAGTTCCTTAATTGCAGTCAATCTTAGAATCAATCACACTGAATAAAATCTAGTTAATTCTTGCTGTGATTTTTGGAATAATAATAATTTACCTTTTTGCAATCTATGGTTTTCTTGAATTAGGAGAATACTATAAAACCAAAGAAGACGGAGCAAACATGAATACATATTGTGAAACACTCTTAGAATGCGTTGTCAGTAGTATAAACGTAGGCATAAGAGCAGGTGGAGGCCTTGGGGAGTTTTTGGATGCTCCTACAATTGATTAATCCAACTACTGAAAACGCTAGTACTTTGACATACTTTTTTTCATAATCGTAAGTGTAATTTTAATTAATATAATTTTTGGTATTATAATAGACACTTTTGCTGAGTTAAGAGATAATAGAAAAGCAGTTTAAGATGATATTGAAAATGTATGTTTTCTGTGTGGTAAAGAGAAATATGAGCTGGAGTTAAGAGGTTCAGGTTGAAGCCGTCATGTTAACACAGAGCATAATGCCTGGGCTTTCCTGGCTTATATCATATACATAAAACGCAAACCATTGTCAGAGTGCGATGGAATAGAAAAATATGTGAAAAACATGATTCTTTAGAACAGTACAAACTTTTTCCCTAAAACTGCAATTTGTTTGTAGGAAGTTGAAGATCAGGAAAATGAGGATTAATCTTTATACGCAATATTAAACTAAAGAGTCGAAAGTATTGAACAAAAGCTTTTAGATAGTAATTCTTAGTTTAGCTAAAAATCTGGGAAACTGAACTTCTGCTGTATAATTATAGCTTCTGCCATATCCACGTTTCCACCTACACTCTAGAGAATTTCAGCGGCTTCTTGTCTACTTACCCCCTGGCTGATTAGTCTTTGAATCTTTTGTTCTTCTGCGTTATCTTGTTAAATCGGTTAAGAAGACTACATAGGGCCAGATTGTTCCTATGCTGATGACTCAATACTTCGTTATCTTCCTAGCACAGGACTAGAAATTTCTCCTTCTGCTAGGAAAGGAACTGATGCATCAGCACTTCCAATACTCAAAACATTCCTTTTCAAATCAATGCAGCATTGGTGCCGTTTTAGCATGTCTAGTCCAAATAACAAATCCATATTGTCCCTTTCTAGTACTGTGAAGCTACAACTTAAAAATTTCCCGCCTATTTCTATATTAGCAGCATGAATTCTTCCAATTATCTTGTCAACTCCTACTCCAACTGCTTAACCTTAAAATCTCCTGTCTATAAGGCGCATTAAGCCGACCCTTTCTGCACATTTCTGGGATATTATAGTCATCTGAGCCCCGCTGTCTACAAATGCCTATAAGGGGATTTTATTGACACTACAATCCACATAAAGCATAGTCACTTGTCCGAATACCTCGGGAGTGTACTCCTATGCATAGCTGTAGTTTTCGTTAATGTTTTCCTTTTGGATCATTTCTTCTATTTTCCTTTAAGCCTCTATGTCAAAAGGATCTGCATTCATTTACATTATTTGACGTTAACGCTACATTTCTTGCTCCCTGCGAGTTTACTCAAGACTTATGAGCATTTCTTCTACTATTATAGGATCACCGGTTTCTAAAGCACCTGCTAATTAAGGATTTCCCTGTTTTATTTGATCTTTAAAGTAGGAATTATTGTTGTACTATTGCATTAACTCTATGGCTTATCTACGCATTCCTGTCATATTGACATGAACTTGTAATACATCATCATTTTAAACTCCGATTTCTGAAAGTCTTTAGGAGTCTTGGATTGCTCTACCTTGGAAGAATAGGGATTAGCTGTCCATTGTGAAACCTGTTTCAACCTCTATTAAAATTTTAACATCTTCTCCTGTAGCATTGTCTTCTACTTCTAAGAACATCAGATCCATGTCTGGTTTTGTAACACAAATTCGCATATTAATAAAAATTATATATTGCAAATAAGTTATTGATTTATAATATCCCTTTATTCATCTAGTGAATTAGTTATATGTATTGCATATTATCATCATAATTAATTACTAATATAAATTATCTCCTTATTATACTAATTAAATGCAACAAAGATCTAAATCAGCATCTGGCAATTCAAATCTATTTTAATTCTAAGTAATAGAAACAGTGCCTGAATCAATATCTTTATTAGATATTAGTACTTGAAATAAAGGAGTTAAAGCTTATAAATAAAACGATTACTACTCATCCTTAAAACTTTTGATGCAGATATTTTAAAAGTATAAATCAATACCTTAGTTAAACTGTAATATAGGGCTAATTTTCTTTCATTTAGAGTTGTGAAAAAAGAGTCAGTAATGACTTGAGTCTTCGTATAGTATAGGAAAAGGAAACTTATAGATTTTGAAAAATTTAATAGTTTATCATGCTAAGCGAAAAAATATCATTAAAGCTATAAGAATACTATAGAAAAATGCATTTATCACAGATATTAGTATTATTTAGCTGAAATCTTATCTAAATTATATGAAGGAATTAAATGGAATGAAATCTAAGCTATTGGAAGATAAGAATAGACTCACTAGAGCTATAAGTCATCATAGAAACTTTTCACATGTTGAAATAAATAATAAAGAAAAAATAGAATAAAGACCATCAAGTTCTATTGCTTAAATTAGTCCTAAATAAATTAATAATAGAAGAATAATTGGAAAGTATCAAACACAAATTTAAAAAAGAATTTTGCAAAAAGGATTGATATAAGAATAAGTAATAGATTAAGAGATTAAATAGTCATTGAAGTTTAAAATGTTGCTATAAAAACGTACAAATTGGGCAAAAGGACTTAGAAATAGTATTGAGAAAAAGAATGAAAAGATACTTACATTTAATAATGCAATAACCAATCAGGGTCTCAGTAAAATTATAGAAGAAATGTAAAAAGCTAATAAAGATTGTAATCAACTGTAACTTTTGCTGTAAAATTTATAGTTTTTTCACTAATTTTCATTAGAAAATTAAAAACTAATGATAAGTTAAAGCTAATTGTTTATTTATGAAAAAGGTCAAGAAGTATAATTGATAATTGATTAAATTGAATACACATATGTTATAATAAGAGGCTCTATTATATAGAAAGCATTTAATAAATCTATCAATTATTATATAGTACAAGAGAGCTTCTATGAAGGCTCTTAATTTGGAAGCTCTCATAGCAATTTAATTATAGCTTTAAATCAAGAATGTACTGACTAAAACATAGAAAATCTTTAAAAAATCTTCATTGCAACTTGTAAAACGTACTTATTAGGTATTATGCTGAAAGATTATGATAGAATACTGCTAAATATGAGAGATAATAAAGTTTAACAGATTTTATAATTTTTGCAACAGTTACCATTTTTCAAAGAAGTTGAATAAATATTCTTAATTCCTTTAGCTTCTAATATTCGGTTGATAAAGTACGGTTATGATGAAATTATTTAGATGTAAGGCGAGTTGCCTTAAGGTCTATGTGCTATTTACCAAGGAAACTGCTCAGTAGTAGATTTAGCAATATATAGGTAAAGATTAAGGAACTAAAAAAGATCTAATTCAAAACTAACCAGAAATAGTTTTTATAAGCAACCTCAATTGGGTTAATAAACTAATAATTATTCGTATATAAAAGATAAGATTCATAGGTATATACTAAAACCTGGAGATTTCTTTGGAGCAAGAACTTTAACTAACAAAATATAAGAAAAGAGTAAGCGGTCAATTATATCTATTGATACTAAAGTAAAAATAGCTGTAATTGATAGGTCTAAGTTGGAAATTTTAGATAAAAAGGTGATTGAACAAATGTTATTTGTTATTGATAGTATTACAGATATTGACTGCCCGTCGGAAAAAAGTTTTTCTAAAGTTTAAAATGAAATCAAATAGTGGCAGAAATTCAAGTATAATTATTTTAGGTCATTAAGAAAATGATTTAGGCAGTAATTATAAATTATGATACTTTTATATTGTTTATAGTTGGTATTATGGATAAATACTTGTAAACATCTATTTTTGGGTAATTATAAATCTCCTCTTAAGATATATGAAATTTGCTGAGATTAAATACTATACATTATGAAAATAGTATTATTTAAAGCTTATTATTACTACCTTAATATAGAGGTGTTTTTCATAAAAATCCATTAAATTGTATTTAACTAACCTACAGCACTTTTCGGACGATCTTGCCTTCTAAGTTTTATCATTCCTAATTGATATTAATACCCTGACTCTTCTTCATTTATTATTGACTTATCACGCTGCCTACTCAATCTACCATAATTCTTACGCTCAGATGATTACACAGCATTAGGCTATTCATTTCAATTACAACTAATACAATTATTAAGACCTCTAGTAGACACAGTTGAGAAATTTATAGTTGTAGGAATTTCTTTTAAACTGCTCTACAATCTCTATACTACATTATTAGTAGCACCTTAGCTTTTCAAAAGTTATTAAATTTGTTTCTCCTATGAGTTGATTAATTAATACTATTGTTTTATTTCCTGCATTACTTACTTGCTATCAGCTTTACTTCCAATTTAAGTTCGAAGTTTAGATTTATTAGTACTAGTAAGAGCTTTATTTGCTTTTCTTTCTAAAAGTCTTAATTATTCTGTAGTTTTGTCTTTGAATCTTTACAAAGCTCTGATTTATAAGATTTAATTCTCATTACTTGGCTAGCTAATTTTAAGCTCTTCAATTAGAGGTAAAATATCATTAAATGTAAGCTTCTAGTTGATTTCCTTCTGCTAAAATTTGATCTTTTTATTTATATTGCTAAAATCATCTTAAATCCACTGAAAATCTAAGCTATGATGTATTTTTTCTATCTAATCTCCCATTACTTTAAATTTTTCCTCATGTTGCCTGATATCTTAGACAATGTCTGGGAAATATACTTTAACTTTTAAATCTGAAATATCATTAATAATTGACTGAACTGATAAATACTCAGCCTTATGAGACAATCTAATTAAAACTTACAATTCGTTTGCATGTTACAGTTATTATTTTAGTCCCTTTTATTCCTGCAAAAGCTTATCAAACCTTTCATTTGAGGCTAATCTTTATTATTTAATTTTTCACTCATAGTCTTAAGTGAGCTCTTTAGCTTTACTTATTAACTTTAAATCCGTCTTTTCTTACGAACTTTTCATTTAATCTAATACATACTTTTCACTAATTCTGGTTTAAAGTAATTATTCACAGTCTTTTATCTTCCAATATGTGTTTAATTCTAACTCTTAGAACTTTGATTCTATTTGATTTACTTTACTTCCCAGTTTTTAATTAGTTTCTTTCAACTCTTACAGTAGATTTTGAGAGAATCTTTCAATTTTTAGTTCGCATAAATCTCGCATTTCATTATAACGCTCGTTGAACAAATCTACTCTAACTCTTTTGTTAATCTTTTTCATTATTTGTTCAAGTTTATTATTAGTTTACTCTTAGAATTATAGTAAATTTACAGTTGACATTCCCATTTGAAAGATATTGTCAGCAGTTGGCTGTAAATAATCTTCTCATGTTGATGCTGTTTAATCATGACTTACATCTGGTATTTGTAGAGGAATTGAATTCTAAATAGTTCCAAGAATTTTGGACGTGTCCTTTTATGTTGTAAAGTTTCTCATTTGCAGGCTCATTTTCTTAATTATCTTCGTGTGGTCATTCACAATGTTTTAAATTCCTTCTAAAAATGTTTTTAAGCTTTCAAAATTTAAATCGAAAGATACAAGTGGGGTTTCTGGTAGATTTTTAGTATTTGAAAACTCATCCTCTGAACTATAATCCATTTTTTAACTACTTAAGCTGATAGGACTTATGAATATTTCTTTCATGTAAATGGTGAACTGTATAACAAACTTTAAAGGATTTCCAGCAGCATAAGGCAAACATTATTCCTAGTATTCCATAAACAACCCATATGATTACACCTGTGAGATAATAACCATCGCTAAAATCTGTATATAGTTTACCTTAACATTATTTTGTTTTAAAATACCATAAGTTTCCTAGAATCCACCAAATTAGGGAAAATATTAAAAAAAGTATTGAAAGAAGTCTATATAGGTTATAAATAGGCTCAAGTTTCCTTATAAGCTAGTACAGCAACGACTCACCTATAATCCCAAATACTAATCCAGAGACACATATTCCTGACTGTACTTACAACCACAGTCTTATAGAATACTCAACACAGTCTTCAGTTTGCCTGGAAATAACCACACAAACGGCAATGAACTGCATAAAACTTACAAAAATAAGGCACACAAATCCTATAACAATAGAAATAATTTTCTTACCTATTATATCTCTTTCCTGCGCTTCTATAAGAGGATCATACAAATACTCCATTTTAAAAATGATAAAGCGAAGAGGCCTAGATATACTATCAATAGCTATTTTCAAAGGAATCCAGCGGAAAGCTTTTAATGCACTGTCATAACTTGTAATACCTCAAATAGCATAGGAGGTGAGTATTGAAAGCTAAGCAATCTCAGAAAATTCAGTACAGAGGTTAGATGAGCTATAGAAATCCTTTCAGAATTTAAGAAAGCTCAGTAGAATTCCAACTAACTAAATAAGTGAAAACAAACGCAGTGCTTAAACAATCTCTATTATTGAAAACAGTACTCAGGCAAAAGAGTATAAAGAAGCTAAAAAACCGGGGGGATATATGGCAATCGGGGACATAATGTGCCTTACTTCTAGAATATAGTTAAAAAGTGGGCAATATACAGGCATCATACTTGGAGATGGTGTTGCTCACAAAGAATTATACTGTGTCCCTAAAAGTTCCTTTACTACTAAAAGCTCTTAATTTCATTTTAGACAAGCTTTATTTAGAATCGAGCCAATCAGACAGTACGGATTTTCATCTTAAAGAACAGGTATAGAATAGTTCAGTGAAAATATAGAGGAGGCTAATCAGTAAGAATTTGAGCTAATGCTAGGAGTATAGCTCAAATACGGAGACAAAGTACAGCTGAGGCACATTCACAGTAACTCATTCCTTACAACTTCTCATTTGCCTTCTAAGCAATTTGGATCTTTACAGATTGTACTGGATGACTCCGGATAAGAAACTTCCTGGCTTGAAATAAAACCTGCTAATAGACTACGCAGAGAAGGAGAGTTTATATCATATAGCGATAGCTTTCTGCTGAAACTAAGTGCTGAAAACTCAGAGTATTATATTCATTTGAATGGAGACTAATTAACCAAGCAAAACTAGTTCTGCGAGCTAAACAGTAGTAGTATATAATCTTAATGATCAGCAAATTGTTATACAAGCCACTCAGTGTTTAAGCTATTTCCAGACCACGTAGCCACTGGAGATTCTTTTCGAATTTACCATAAACAAAGCTCAGGGTATTTAGCTGTAGTTGGTAGAGAGGTTTCTTAAGAGCTACCAAACAAGGAAGATATTGATAAACATTTGAATCAGGCGAAGAAAATAGAAGTCAATAAAGAAATGGTTGAAAATGAACTAGTATTCAGACAATCCTCAATTTTAACTATAGAGAATGAAAAGACTAGTTAATCAGTATGGGAAATTGAAAGAAAAAACGCGTTTATTGGAGGGACAGCTGAGGCTAATTAGACATATAGGATTAAGCATGTAGCCTCTGGAATGTATCTAGCCTTTCTTGAACCTTTACAGCAACTTTAGCTTATTTCTGATGGAGGTAGTGAACTATCAATGTTTAAGATTTTCTCAGAAGATGCAAATGAAAAGTTTTTAAAATTTGGGTCAGTTTTAAAGGTTTAATCAAATTTTAATGACTATTGGTTGTCTGTAAGCAATATAAACTAGTCTTCAATACAGTAAATGACCAGCAAGTCAGAGAACTATGAAATATTTTTGGATAATCTTTTTAACAAGGTTAATTGTGCATTTTTATTCGAAGATGAACCTGAGGAAGACACTATTCACATTTATTAAATTGCACTGCTAATACCATAGCTGATTAACTTTTACAGGTTTCTTTACTTTTGAGGATAAAAGCTAGGAAATGTGTAATCTCATATTACATATTACAAATTAGCCAAAGCCACTCAGTAAGACTTACATGAAGCTGCTGTTGACTATGAAGAAATAATTTCTAATATTTCTAAGAAGATAATAAATGAAGACTTCAGCAATTTTATGATAAGATAAGACGCTGTAAGAGACTCAGGAATGCTTGACTTAATATGCTAGATTTTACAGTTAATGGTACAGAGAAGTAGCATTCCTTAACGTTATAGAAAGTTAAAAGAAAGAGCTATGTTTAATAAGTAACTTAAAAGACATAATTCTCACATAAATGAAGAAATTGATGATAATGAATAAGTAACCTCTCTTATTTCTCGTCCTATACTAAAAAGGGCAATAAAGAAGACCTTTTATATTCTACACTCAGTTATTAGGGACAATGAAAAATCTTGTGATGCTATTTTTGCCTATGAGCAATTCTTTACTCAGTTTTTAAGTCAACATAATCATGGAATAGGGTTGATACTAAAAGAAATATTTAAAAATTCATCGTATCTATTTTAGAAGCTGACACCCCTCTAGTTCAAAAACTGAGTTACTTGTATTCAGCCTATATAAGAAATTGATAACAATATAAAATAACAAATATTAGTACTTAAAATACTGTCATCTTTATGTTCTTATAAAAATGTAGGAATTCCTAAATTTCAAAAACTAATGGAAAGGTCCTTACTTAGTAATAAGAGAATAAAAAGATTGATAAGTTTAGTTAATTACAAAGGGGACGAGTGTGTTATATTCTTAAGAGACTATGATTATCATCCTTCCAAGTTTTTACAGAATAATCCATCATTAATTCCCTTATAAGTAAATTTAACTGATGGATAAGAGTAAAATGAGATTCTTTTTTCTCTTAAACTGCTTAGTGATTATCCCTTAATGATTGACTATGTAGCTTAGATTATAGAATTGTTAGCTAATGTTGTAAGTTCAAGAAATGCAAGAGGAGCTTTAAAATTGATAAAGCACTTTAATCTTAGTTTTTATAGAATTTTTTACATTTTAAGTGATGAAGAGATACACTGCAAAATTAGAAGATCTATTTTATAATTCATAAAAGTGACTTAAGTTAATACTGATCCTTAGTTGAGATTAAGCTAAATAAAAAATAGATGCTATATGTGGAGCAGCTAAGATAATAATATTGATGAAATTGGGTTTAAAATCGAGTCTCAGTTATACTCAATATACAAGATAGAAACTTTAGTGGAAAATATAAATCCATTAATAGAATGAATGCAGTATACGTGAAGATTGCTAGTTTAGCCATTTAAGGCAAAATCAAATGAGAGAGCTTCTCATAAACTAAAATTTTTAGCTGAGTTTATATAAACAACTGCAGAGTGCATGGACTTCTAGTACATAAACTATTACTTTTTCGCAAGAATCTATAATAACATACTTCACTATTTGTAGGCATTTAGTGGAAACATTAGCTAAATTTAAGAAGAACATTGAATATATAATCTACGATAAGAAACAATTAACTCAAAAAAGAATAATGTTATTTTACAAATGATCTTACATTAATTATTAAATTTACTAAGAACAGCATAAGATATTAGGACAAAAGTTTAGATAGAAGATTACCTAGAACAATTTGGAGGAATAAAAAATCACGTTCACACTTAAAAACGATTAAAATACATATTCGATAGAATATTTGGCCTCATAGACTTTAACAGAAACTGGCCAACTTTGAATGAAGATGTACAAGAAGATAAGCTAAAATATTAGATTATAAGAAACCACAGAAAAGAATCTTATATTCCTTCACATTTGTTGATTAATTTTAAATGTGAGGAAGATAGTAAAATTGAAAGCATTCTAATAGAAATACTTTTCCTAAACAAAAACATTGATATTAAAACTTTAGCTTTGGATTTATTATGGAACAATTTTAATATATAGTCAATATTTTTCAATGAAATTTAAAAAGTACATTTGATTATACCTGATACTACAAAGGAAGATTATTAAGTAATGATGCTTTGTTAAGCTACACTTATAAAGTAATTCAGGGTTCTATAAATAGCAAATGAACTATAAAACACTCAGTTTGACTTATAAGAAAGCCCTTAAATTATATAAGAAGCTGTAATTGCTATACGTTAAACACTTTTTAAATTAAGAGAATTAATCAATATTAAAAAATAGGACAATTCTTATGTTTTCTATTAAAATATTGCAAAAAACTTATACATTGATTATTATATCATTGATTTTTTAGGAAAGCCTTACATATGAACTATTACTGATGATTTTGGAGCAATTCAAGTGATTCCTTAAGCATTCTCTTTGTATAAAGATTGTGTCAAAACATTAATTAATTTCTCATTTAACAATAAAGATAATTATGATTTCATTTTTAAGAATTTAGGCAATCTTTATCCATTTTCTACTGCTGGAATCGGTATAAGCAAACTACTTAGCCATGTAGTATGATAAAACAGGAATAGCAAAACTATTTTAAGTCTGATTAATTGGATATTTTTTACAATGTCTCATTAAACATCCCAGTTTGAGAATTACTAAGACCTTGACATCTTTACAGCATTAATAACTCAAGATTTTATACAACTTGATTACATGTGACAGACTAATTTGATAAAAAGGATCATTTATTGTGACTAAATAATAACTATTTATAACGGAGTTAATGGAATGTTTGAAATAGGCAAGTTCAAAGAAGGCAATTTGAAATTTAACTCAGGATTGCTTTTACTTATGTCATTGTGCTCTATAAATAACTCATTTGTTATATAATAATGCAGGAGATTGCTACAACAAAAAATTATTAGTTAAGAGCTGAAAAATGTAATGATTCCTCTTAAGCTAAAATATGCTCTTTTAAGATTCTTGTTTGATATCTACTATAGAAACACAAATGACCCTAAAGTTCCTTAATTAGATCTATTTAAAATGTTTGAAATTTTAAAAGATGTGATATTATTTGATACTGCAAGATTTTAGCATTATTTGGTAAAGTTACCTAGTGTTAGTAGTAAAGGACTGTATTCAAGTATATTGCCAAAAGATATAATAGACTTCTAGATCAATCATGAGTCTAGAAATTTAGACTAAGTTCCTATAAAATCTCTTAATATTCTATATGATTAAAATGATGTAGATATTGTTCCACATGAAAAAAAGGTAAAACAACTAGATGATCTAAGTAAGGAAGAACAAGATTGCTTAGAATACTGATGCTATATATTTAATGCAAAACCTTGAAATTGAAAGAGAAGTTATGGTCTATTATTCATCATAATAGACATAAGTACAGAGATAAGAACTCAAAAATTGAATCCTAATCCTGAGTTTATCATAGTGTGAATGGAAATTAAACAATACCTAAAAAATATGATTGATGAACTCACACATTTTTAACGGTAGTATAAAAACTTAGACTTTTAATTCATTTTAGAGATTTTAGCTAAAATAGTAACTGATTTTCCTGAGTATATTCCAGTTGACGAAGAAATCCAAAGTCCTAATGCAAGTTAAGCTTTTCAGCACTTGATCTCTAAAATTTGTGAATATATAGAAGAAAATAATATTCCCTTAGAAGAGTTTTTCAGTAATTATTTCAGTAAAGAAAAGATTACAATAAACCGATAAAATTTGATATTTAAGCTAAAATAGTTGCTAGGAAGCTAAGTTTCAACGAGTTAAATTGAAGACTCCTTATTATGTTTGGATCCTGATAGCATTGATGAGATTGATATTGGCTATATAATCCATATGATAAAAGAGCATTTTCGAAGTAAACCTTATCTTGTAAGAAAAGTAAGAAATCCTCCGCCTGTAGATACCAATCCTCCCATTACTATTGTTATAGAAGAACTTAAAAAATTTAACTAAAAGTTCTTTGATTAATTTAGTAGCAATTTTTAGACAGAACCTTACTTTTTGGGAGAGATAATAAATCAATAATTGGAGAACTCTAAGGATAAATCTCATTAAATAATGTATTTTATTATGAACCTAGAATCTATTATGTAAAACTAGTAATAGGGGATATTTATATTACAATTACTCAAAAACTCACTTATTAATTACAGAGATTATGTTATATAGTAAACACTAGTTAATGAAAAAATCGATATAATAAAAATACAGTAGAGCTAAGGAATTACAGGACTAAGTTCTTAAAAAATCAATTAACTCATGTAATTACAGAATCAATTCAATGCATGAGGCTTAACATAATAAGTGGCAAGTTTTATCAATAGGAAAACTGATTTTAGAATAATAAAGGAATCTATTCAATTATTACTTAGTCTACTTGAGTTTAATAATGAAACAGTTAAGCAAAGTTTACACTCTTATTTAAAAATTCCTCTTAAAGGATTTGAATTTTTAACTTTTATTCGTCTTTGCTTAAGAAAGTCTTTACTAGGATATTATAACACCCAAGAACAAATAACAACTATAAGATAAGCTAGTGTATTCATATTCAAATCTCATTCTGAGGATCCTGAAATACTAACTCCGTACTTCTACGAATACTAAGAAATGCTTTTACTTGTGCTATAATTGATTTAATAAGTATGTGATAATACTTTTAAACCCTTTTAAAACTTTTTCAGGTAATAATTACCCTATGGATAATTTGAAAGTGTTAACATTGTAAGAGAAATATGTTAGTTTGTAATAAATATCAAAGGAGTTCCAAATAAAACACTAAAAGATTGATAGACCAATAGCTTATTCTAGAACATAATTGCAACTTTAAGAACTCTTACAGAATTATGTTCTGGCCCAAGGGTAAAAAACTAGATGGAAATATACAAAAAATAGCGAATTTTCCTAATGATTAATTGGCTACTTAAAATAGATAGATTCAAGCTTTCTGATTTATAGGAAGACTCTTAGTATTTTTCTATGATTGATGAGGCTTTAGATTTTCTAAATACTATACTAGAAGGAGAGATAAAAAACTCTAAAAGGTAGAAGCTAGTGATTATAACGATTAAGTATATAAGTTTATATCACATAGATGATGTAGCCTTATAGATTTATAAGAGATTTGTTTTGGAAATGAAAAATAAACTATAATAATCGTATAGAAATTAACTGACATAAATAATAGGTAAAATATTCTATCCAAAGCGTATATAATACACATAACTACAACACAAAATACTGCAAATAGGTTTCAAATGTTTAATTTTTCTTATGAATCTATATGAAAGATAACCTGAAAGGTTTTGCTTTAAGTTGAAATCTGTTTTAAAGAACTCAAGACTCATTGATTATCTATAAACTAATTCTATGACTGATGAATTTGAAATAATAATCCCTTAAAATTTATAGCATATGCAATCTCTGTAATATTCCTTAACATCATCTGTATTTACTTCCGAAGAGTTAAATGAGGATTAATCTGAATATAAGAACTTGCAATACTAATACTACCTAAAAAATTTAAGCAGCGTAGAAATAATGCATAATAAAAAACTATTAAAGATTTTCTTTCCTATTCCTAAAATCTGCAAATATATGACAATAGAGTCCTAATAGCAAATCATTTATAGAATACGTGATTCTTCTCATCAGGAAAAACTTAGACAATTTTTAAAGATTTATCGATTCTATGAGGTAGAAATGATTCATTAACAAAAGATATCAAAAATTCCTATACTTGACTTTCTTTTAAGTAAATGAAAGTTATATGAGGACATTAGTTTTGGATTGGCTCTTATAATCAATATGATTCTCCTTTTTTCCGCATTTCACGATGAAGGTAATGAAGGAGATTTTGAAATAAAGAATGAGGAAATATTTGCTGAATAATTTCTAGAAATTTTGTCTGCATTTTAAATGTCTTTTGCTATTGCTTTATATTTAGCCTATCTTATAGAGTACTTTCCAGTAATTATTTATAAGAATCTTCAAACGCAAGCTGGAACACTATAGTAATTAAAATTAACCAGATATAAATAGCTTAAAGGAAGTGCATTATTAGGAGAATTATACTCCTTGAATAAAGTATTAAGCAAAATCTCATTAAAAGGTATATGGAATATACTTCTAGCAATCCTTTTAGATAGAAGAAGTTTTGTCAATATAATCTATATCATCTTATCAGCTATTGCATTTAGATATAAGCTGTTATATGCGATTATTTTACTTGATATATTAAGAAGAAGTGATCATCTTTCTAAACTGATCATAAAAGTCTCAAAAAATATCTAAAAGATTTTACTGATTACAATTTTCACTATTTTTGTTATACTCATTTTTTCTGTTTGAGCTTTTATATCTTTTAGTACATACCTAAAGAACGATGACTAAAGCCCACCATTATACTGTGATACGGTTTAAGAGTGTTTTACTAGTTTATTAATAATCGGATTACTTTCTAGAGGAAATATAGGCGAGTATGTAGAATACCCTAATATTTACTCTTAAGACTACTTTTACTTCGAACTATTCAACATGACATTTTTCGCATTTCTATGCATTATTTACTTCCAGCTCATTTTTGGTATAATCATAGAATCCTTTTACCAGCTAAGAGATGATAGAATTACTATAGACAGAGATATCAACTAGAAATGCTTTATATGTGGACGAGACAAATGAGACTTTGAAATGAACTATATACCATGACAACAGCACATTACACTAGAACATAATCCTTATAGTTACCTATGCTTTATAATCTATATCATGAATAAAAAGATAGAAGATTGTAATGGAGCTGAAAAGACTGTTAAATTTTAAGTAAAAAATGCAGATATTTCTTTCTTTCCCCTTACATCATTATCATTAGAAAAAGCAAAAACAATTCAGATTTCCGATGACGAGTTTGCCCAAAATCTTCAAAAACGAATTCGCAGGTTAGAAAAACGAGCTAAAATTAGATAGTAATTTAAATGTCTGCAGGACCTTCAATAGTAGATGCTAGAAGAGAGTTTCTTATAGCAAAGGAATAGCATGGTTAAATATAACAAAGTATTCATGAGGACTAATAAGAGCTTTAACGTCTAGACGAACAGATAACACGCATGGATAAGAGCCTTCATTCAATTACTATGGAGGGCAGAAGAGCGGATAAGGTGCTATAATAAGTTTAAAAGGAGCTGGAAGACGCTAAAGCAATAAGCCTTCCAGAGAATACCTAAGTAGAGTAACTATAATCCTTTGTAACAGCCTCTAAAAGTATTTTTACAGCTAAGGCATTCTAAGATGAAATTGATATAAATGAACAGAGGCGAAAAGCTCTTATAGGTCGTCCGGGAGAACTACTAATGGAAATAGCTGGAGTAGCAGAACATGTAATAAAATTGAAAGAGTAAACTTCAAATTTAAAAAGAGCTTAAAAGGAATTGGAATAGGATAAAAAGCAAGAGGAATAATCAAGAGACATTATAAAATTACAGGACGAGTAAGCTAAAATCAACTCTAATTCTGTGACTGTTAAGTACTAAAATATGCTAGGAAATTAAGACTATGTAATGTTTCCTATGATCACTCCAGATAGTTATAAGATCTCATTTGCTGAGTTGTAAGTTTATGCTTGTAAGTACTGAAGTCTGTATGATAAGACTTATGTATTAGTTGACTCAAACTTTTCAATTTATCCTGGATCTGAAATTGTTTTCAACGAGTTGTAAAATATTGATAATTAATAAAGATAAGTTAACTTAATGTCTAAGGAAGAAGCTAAGTACTTCAGAGCTAGATAGACTTAGTAAGATCCTTAGTCACTTACTGCAGATGAGGATGAGGTAGAAAGAGATCAAAGAGAAGCTTTTGACACTTTGTATGATGAGCAATAAGCTTTGCAGAAAAAAAAGGAATTATAAGAGAAAAATCTTCTAAGGGATAAAGAAAGGTATAAAAATGTACTAAATTTATTAATATACGGGCTATTTTTAGTCATTTACACATGAGTTTTACTGCAGCCAAATAATTTGTAGGTTTTTTATCATCTTAGATAAAGTTTGAAGGAGTAGATACTAGAGTACCCTTTTCCAATTGACGGCAGTACTAATTAAACTTTTGAAGACATTTACTTAGAAGAGGACATGAAAAACTACTTATACTTAACCTTTATACCTAGTCTTTTTAATGATGTCAAATATAATGGAGATTAATACAGCGATAAAGAACGTTAGTATATCAGATTTAATATTAAGAAGGTAGGGTAAGTTAGATTTCTATAGAAAAGAGTTAACTCATAAAGCTGTGCTTCTTCCTTCTCAGAGAACCTTGGGAGACCTTTAGATGCTTGTTTTGATGATTTCTCAGAAGACGATGAGTTAACTGATGATATTCCCTTTCCTTCTCATATTGACGCTAAGTACGAGCCCTGGTATAAATATGATGATGAGGAGTCCCCTAGGCAAGTAGAAGGTTAAAGTTTTTCGTATGAGCTTAGAGGATTCAAAGCTTATATAAACTCTGATTCTACATTAGAACAAGCATAATAGGATTTGAGTATTATTCTAGAGGAGTGGATTAATTTGTAGACTAGAGTGCTAGTTATTGATAATACAATGTGTAATGCTTATGCTGATATATGTGCTTCTTTTGAAATCATTTTTGAGTTTGTGGCTGGAGGAGCTATTATTATCAAAAACAATATATATCTTTTCAGAATTAACAGAAATTGGTCGAATTAAGATTAGCTTAGAATTGCATTTGACTATTGCATTGGGGTTATAATGATTTATTTTTTAATTGACTTGATTATAAGAATCAGAAGAACCATTATATCTATTAGAGCCAGAAGGAATTAGGAAAGATTAATGGCAGTTGAGTAATTCAGTCCTAAGGCCTCCTATTGAAAACTATTTGGTAATATTTGAATTTATTTAGAAATCATTTTAATGTTAATGCTAATGGCTAAGCATCTGGCTATAATTGCTTATCAGGACATGGATTTGATTAAAAATTTTAGTACATAATAAGAATAATATCAAGATTATATGCAGGTTGCTTATATTTACGGTTTGATAAATAATTTTGAAGGCATAAGCAGTTTTATAGCTTATCTTACTGTACTAAAATTCTTTCAAAAGAGTGAAAGTTTGCGAATTATATGGGGAACGTTGGGCCATTCAATGAAAAAAATGATTTTCTTCTTTTTAGTGTTTCTGCTTGTATTTGCTGGGTGGACTTTAATGGCTTACCGAGGATTTGGCTAATATCTAGAGGAATATCGTAATATAGGTACTACAGTTTCAACCCTACTTAAAATTTTACTAGGAGAGGTTGAATTTGACTCTCTTTATAATTCCTAGCCGGAATTTTCAGGCTTATTTTTCTTTTTCTTCGTTTTCTTGAATTATTTTATACAGCTGAATATTTTTCTAGCTATTATTAATGAATCCTATGATTATTAATACAAAGATATAAAATAACGTCAATAGCGTAAAGGTTAAAGAAAGGATGAAATGATTATAATGATGGGAATCATTTTCTAAGGTATAAAAATGTTGCTAATTACTTTTCCTAAAAGGATATTTACTTTATATTATTGTAGAAGAAATAAGAGTAATTAAACTGTATCAAGTAGTAGTAGTTCGGAAAGTGAGGAAAGTGAAGATAGTGAGGAGTCTAGAGAAGATGGTGTTAGTGAGTTTCGTTAAAATATTTTAATTATATCGGAGTTATTACTATTGTATATTGGTAGATTGCTTAGTATAGTAGTTTTATATGGTTTATGTATATTAGTATTAAACTATATAGGCAATCTAAAAATAGTTATTTTAGTTACTTTATAGAAATAAATGCATATAATATAGTGTTTTTGTATAAATTAAACCTATTGTTAGTTTAATATTTTATAAGTAAGTTAAAAATGTTGCAAGACAATTCCTTATACAGAAATATCATTAGTAAAAATCCCAAATAAGATACAATAGATGATTCTAAAAAATACGGCGTTCATTTTGACTATGATGACCTTTATCACAGATTAATGAAAGTTAAAAGATCAAGAACTCATTCAAATGGTAATAAAAAACTCGTATTTAAAGAAAATTTAACTAGAACGAAATCTAACAGAAGAATTGGTTAAGGAACCTTTTAAATACCAGAGGAAATCGAATATGCTGTAAGTACACATAGAAGACCACTAAGCATTTCTCGTAATAATAATTATAGTAGTAATAAGCCTATTTTAAATAGGAAATTTAACAGAAGTGGATTAAGCATTGGAAACATGTTTAAAGGTAATTTGGCTAAGCTTCCTTCTACACATAGGAACTTATCTCTTAAAAGAAATACTAGTAGAAAAGTCCCCCAAAGCAAGATAATTGGAATTTATAATCCTGGGTCATTATAACACTAGTAGTCATCAAGGTAAATATCTTATAGTATTATAAGAGGATTTAATAAAAGAAGAAATTAGTTTTGTAATATATACTGAGTTTATCCGACTTATTTCATGTTATTTTATTAGTTGATAGTGCATAAAATCATAGTATAGTATTACAACCAATCATTCTTTTCATTAGTTCTAATAAAAACTCCTAAAAGATCTCCCTTAAAATATTTCAAAATCTAAAAAATGTCATAATACACAGAAATAACCTCCTGGGGTGGTAATCACTTTGGCTAACTAGGATTAGGTTCTTAAAGTTCAGCTAAAAAATTTTCTAAGCCTCAATTCTACAGTTTCAACATCCTAATACGGTAAATTTCCTGTGGTGAGGATTTTTCTGCTTTCATATCTCATAACGGATATTTATACACAATGGGAAACAACAATCTAGGCCGTTTAGGAATAGGAGACAAAACTATTAGTTATCTCAGCTCCCCTTGCCTAGTAGAATCCCTACGAGATTTCAACATTGTTTAAATTTCATGCGGGTGAGGCCATTCAGTGGCTATTTCAGAAGCAGGGGATTCTTATTCCTGAGGAAATGGTGATAATGGGCAATTAGGTACTGGAAGCTTAGAGATTTAATGAAGCCCTAGAAAAGTATAGCTTCCTGGTCAAACTAAAGCAATTTTTAGTAGTTGCGGAGCCAGACATACTGGTATAGTTGTAAGAACTAGGCAAGGTTAGTAAAATTTGATGATGTGCGGAGCAGGGGAGGCAGGTTAACTTGGAAACGGGGAAAGGGATAATTAGTAAATGCTAGTAGAAGTTTAGATAGGAGAGGATATCCGTAGTGTGAGCTGTGGAGTGTTTCATTCTTTGATTTTAACAATTTCTGGAAGATTATTTGCTACTGGAGGGAATTCATTCGGGTAGTTGGGGATTGGTAGTAAGCGTAGTAGTAGTTTGCCTATAAGAATATACGACTTGGAGGGTGTGTATATAGAAAAGATTTCATGTTGGGATCACAGTGCAGCGGTTTGCATGCAGGGAAGCTTGTATATATGAGGAACAGGGGTGTTTGGGGAGTTTTTAGGTCCTGTTTTGGTATAAACTCTCAGTAGAAGTGTCGTGGATGTTAGTATTGGAGCGTAGTTTGGAATAGCACTGGATACAAATGGGAAGGTGTGGGCCTGGGGGTCTAATATAAACGGGGAGTTAGGGCAGAATGATAATGAGTCTAGGAGTTAAGTAAGTAAAATCAACTTAATTGGAAGAAAAAATATAAGAAGCATATCTGCTGGGGGGTGCTTTTCTGTATGTCTTGGGTAGGATAGGAATGGCAGGAGGTAATAAAGATTAAAGGAAGGAAATAGATCTAAATCAAGGCTAAGGTCAAAGTCTCCTAGTAAGAGTCCAGGGAAGCGGAAAGGGACTATAAGAAAAACGTCGCCTTCGCCTTAGAAAGGATAATAAGTGTAAAAAAGAAAATTATCACCTTAGAAATCTTAGGAAAGGTTTAGTCCACCACCTAAGATAAAAAGAATAAATAATTAGTGGGAGTCTCCTAGTAAGGTTGGTAATAGAAGGGATTTGAAAAGTAAGTCATTTAATGATTATGGGTAATAAGTGAAATTTGATTAGTTATTGGCAGAGAAAAACTAGTAGATATAAATACTAACCTAGTAAAATACTGAAATAGAGAACTAGCTGAATATAAGTAATAGGCAAATGCAGAATATGAATGCAAAAATTGATGAGCTTCAGTATGATAATCAAGTATATAGAAAATAAGTAAGTGAAATGAGTAATATTATAAACACTTTAAAATCAAACTAAGATTTAGACTCTATAGTATAAAATTAAGCTAATTAAATACACTAATTAGTCCAATAGCTGAAAAGCGTAGAGTAAAGTAATTCAGAGTTAATTCAATACAAAGAAATTGCTTAGGAATTGTAGCATCAAGTAAATTAATGATAAGATAAAGCTAGTTATACTGATTAATAGCTAAGAAGCGCAGAGAAAAGTAATTCAGAGTTAATTCAATACAAAGAGATTGCTTAGGAATTACAGCATCAAGTCAATTAATGATAAGATAAAGCTAGTTATACTGATTAATAGCTATAAGAAACTTAATATCACCTATAGAAAAGTAACAGTTCAACAACTGAATAAAATCAGCAATTACTATAATAAAATAACCAACTAGTACAACAAATCTAGCAATTAGAATCCCAGCAGCTTCAATACAAGTCATAAATTCAAAACTTACTCTAAACAAAGGATAATTATGAGAACTCTAATTTAGTACTATCAAACGACAATGAAAACCTAAGAAAACTAATCCAACAATTAGACAATTCCTAAAAACTGTAAAATTTAAGCTGTGATAATGACTTGCTAAGAAAAGCTAGATAATATAAGGATAAAACAATCTAAATGCTAAATGCCCCCTCAAGAAGTTAATCACCAATACCAGATAGAAGTTAATCACCTCCAAGATCAAGAACACCATTGAAAAATTACTCGAATCATTACCAGGATGGAGGTACACCAGGGTTAACCAGAAGTTAATTATCAGAAGAACACATAATAAAAATGCATTAAGTGGTAGCAAACTAAATCATAAGCTCTCCGGAATAGATCAGCAGAGAAGCAAGCAGTAGACGTTTAAGGGAAAAATTAGCTTCATTAAGAATCAGCAAGGGAGCTATTGATAACAGAATAAACAGTTTCACTCGTAGAGGTAATTGAGTATATATACTAAAAGAATGTTAATTAAAAAATAGTTCTATATACCAAACTAACAAAATAATTCACTTTTATTAACTATCTTCACTTTTCAAAAAGGTTGACAAGGATCTTGCATCATCATTAATCTTTCTTTTCTGCTTAAATATTGTATTTGGAAACACAAGAATAATTACTATACTCAATATAGAGATAAATCCAACAATCATATACATTCAAACCAATCCAACAGAATGATGCACAGGATTAGAGAAAACAAAATCAAGTATAACAGCAACAGTTTCTGCCGTTTCTAACATAGAATATACCATACTCGCATCTTCTGTTCCAAAATTAAGCCCGGCCAACTGCACCATTGTAGGTATAACACCTCCATACTAAATCAAAATAATTATATAGAAAACAGCGAATAACCCTACATTTACCTGCGACATAAAAGGATAAATGAATAAGCATCCGCACATAACAAAAGCAACAATTTTAGCAGTAAAGGCAGGTGATTTCTTATCAATAACCCATCCCCATAATATCTAGCTAGTAGATTCCAACAGTAGCCCTATAGATCCAATAAAACTTAAAACAGTATCACTAGGATCAGTAAAAGACCCAATCTCCCTGAATACCAAGGAAGTAAGAGTGCCTCCTAATGATATGGGAATAAAAAACAGCCAAAGCAGCCAAAATCTTTTATCACTTAACGTTTTCTTAAATGAAAAGCTTTTAGAAGAATGACCTTCTTCCATTAACTAGTCCTCACTAGCTCTCTGCACTGGCCTTATAAGAATCACATGTGCAACAAAAAGTACAGCAGTGTATATTCCTCCAATGAGTAAAAAGAATGAGGGTACTCTGTCGTACTCCGTAGAATCTAAATCCTTTCCATTAGTCCCTGCTGACTTATTCTCAGGGTTTATGTACAGCGTAGCAATCATATTTCATGCAAATGCTCCAAACCCTAGTCCAGAGAGCAAAGCTCCTGAAATAACACCTTTTTTCTCAGGATTCCAATCCATTGCACATTTTAAAGGATAGCAGTACATCATGCCTGCCCCTGCCCCTAGTAATGCTCCATACTAATTAAAAATTACAGTAATACTCATCACGTATATATCTTTGGCAAGAGCACTGAAGAAAACTCCACATAAGGAAAGAGTACAGCCTATAATCATATTTCATTTGCCCCCTATTGTTACCATCAATTTACTACCAAGGGGTTCTGACAGTGTAAAAATTGATACCATTATTGTATATACCACAAAAGAATCATCCTCTGTTACATCCGGAGAGTTTTAGTGGCGTAGATAAGCCACAACATATACACTTAAATTCCCCCATGTAAAAATACTCCCTAGAATCATTGCATTGAGAAAAGCTCCAATGGTTACTGTTATTCAATTGTGAAATCCCATTTTATTAAAGTTTTAGATGCATTCTTGGCTTGTCTGATTTTTCCCTCATTTCAGATGTTTTTTCGAAATTTGGTCTTCCTGCTTTCACTTTAAACTTGTATTGCTGATTTGGCTCGTCTGTTTCCTCTGTGAAAAAATTGTCTGATTGCACCTGCGGCTCAAAATCCGCTTGCTGTAGAGCTCTTAATCTTCTTTTCTACTTTTTCTGCATTATTTCCCTTATATGCTCCCGCATTATCTCACGTCTCTCAAGTGAAGCCTGACTATCCTTTGACAGTAAAGAAATGTACTTCTTGTTTAAAGGATAATGCTTTACATAGTCAATATCATCCTAAAGTTAGTTTTTCTGGTCCAATAGCTCTTAGTTTTCTCCCTCTTGCTCAATTTTCCTCAGTAATTGAGTCATCTTTCTTTCCAGCTTCCTTCTTTCGAAGAATCTGATTGATCTGTACTTGCTCATAATTTTATCATTCTTTATATTCAACTCTTTTAACACTTTCAGCTTATGTAGAAACAACCTCTTATCTTCTCTCTCCTATCCCTCAGATTTCCCCAAACTTCTCTTCAAATCTCTGATTTTCTACTTTATTGATTTCTTTCTTTCTGTAGTTTTCATCTTTAAAGCTTTACTAACTATCAACCTTGAGCATTTGCTATCTTCTGCTTTAGCCTTTCCTTCCTTTCCTGATTATTAAGTCTAACCGGCCTTAGATATGTAGCAGTATGAGTTTTGATTTCATTTCCTTGTCTTTGATGTACTGGAGGATGCTGCCTATCTTGGGTTTTTCTCTCAGGGTTTTGCCTAATGGCGGCAAAGGCTGACTTATACAGGTCGCTTAGGGATCGTCCATTAAGGAACTGTGATAATTTTGCAAATTGCTTGTCAAATTTCTCAGAGTCCTCGTCTTTTAGTAATTTCATGTACTTATCAACATGCTCGCCATAAATTCTCTCCCTGTGTGCTTCTGCGTTGTACCTTTTGCCCTTAGTGCCAGGGAATCTTTTAGTTGAGTGAGGAATGTAGATTCCACCATCGCAAGCTCCTTTCATTGCTCCGAAGACTCTGTTACCAGTAGTTGTTCTCACTAATCCTACGTCTAAGAAGGCCTTGAAGGGTCTTTTAGGGAATTCTTCACCAGCTACTGCTCTTTGCTCGAAATCTTTGTATACGTCGAAGGCAGCACCTGTGGGTTCAGATACTCCTTGGTAGTAAGAATCCATGCCGAGGGCTTTGAGAGTGCGGCGGGCACAGAGGAGACCAGTGGCGTAAGATGCTGCGTAGTTGGTAAGGCCAGCTTCAATTCCGTAGTGTCTAAGTTCTTAGCTGTTAGCCTCAGCCAGGACACGATCACCTTGCATTCCTGGGTAGATGACTTGGCAGATCACCTTACGGTTGGTAAAACGAGCAGAGAACCTATACTTAGGAGTGTTATACTTGTTTTTAGGAGTGTAAGTAAGGAACTTACGAGCTTAGTAATCAGTTTTTCCTTCTCTGCGTCTACGGAAACGCACTTAGTACCTTCTGAAGTAGCCTTTGGTCTTTACCACCTTAACAAAACCCATCTTTTAATGAATATATGGATAGAAATGGAAGTAATTATAAATGTCTGAGCAAACTATTACTCTGATAACTAAAGAAGGAAAAAGAGTATAAGTTCCTTTGTAATTTAAAGATATTAGTCATTTGGTTGGATCAATACTAGAAGATAGTGACTATACTGAAGAAATTCCATTGTAAAATGTTACGGAATGAGATATTGAACAGATCGTTAAGTTTTTTGAGCATAATAATTGGTAGAACATACCTGAGATTCCTCAGCCTTTGGTGAGCAGTGATTTAAGAGATGCTATTGATGATGATTTTTATGTTTAATTTATTACCAATTTTTCTGATGAGGAAATTACTGATTTAATGATTGCTGCTAATTATTTGGATATTAAAAGCATTTTAAGTTTAGCATGTGCTTATGTAGCAAGTAAATTCAAGAGACTTAGTATATCTGATGTTTAGGCTAAGTATGGAATATAAGAAGAGTATACAACGGAGCTAGACGAGTATTTAAAGTAGTAGTATCCATTTGCTTTGGAGGCTGATGAAAACAGATTATTGATGGAACAGAGAAGATAATTAAAAATTTAACTGTATATTGTCTTGTATATTTTTATTATAAAATGGCAGTTTGTTTATTTTGTTTTACTAAACTAGAAATACTAGAATAAAAGGTGAAGAGAGCACTATGATAAACTGAGCCTTTTGATCCAGTCCCAATCTATTGAAATTAAGAGCATATTGTTGTAATCTTGGTAGTAAATTATACGGCTAAAAGCTAGGAAATTTATCCCAATAAAAAGCAGTTGTATTATAAGCTCCAATAAAGCAGGTTAGCCAGACTCCTTATACTATCAGAAAAGAAGTTAATGAGTACTTAAATATAGTGTATTCATAGCATATTATGGTAGGCATAAGCATTATTGGTAGTAAAAGTACATTTACGCCCAGATAAACAATAAATTACACTAGAATTAAAAATACCGAAGGATCATTCACTTACTATGGTGCAATATTAGCTCTTAGAGGTGTATAATTGCCTAATGATAAAACTTTTAGTACTTAAAACCAAATCCAGTATAAAATATAAGAAATAAATTCTACCAAAATCAATAAAATTTTCCCACCTTCACTAATAAGACATAATTGTATATGGTAAAAATTGTACTTAACATCATCTTCAGGCTCAATCATTTTTAAAACAGCTAGAATTTAATCAACTCTATGATCAAAGAAATACACATCAAATTCTTAGTTAGCAAATCTGTTACCAATCAAATACCGTTCAGGGTTAATTTTTACGAATAAATAAGCCAAAGCCTTAATAGGAATAGCGATTAAGTGGGGTAGACTTAAAAAGCTCTATACAAACTCCTCAAGAACGATAGTCCTGGCTCCCATCCTATAATCTCTTTCTTTTTGGTCTAATACTAAGTCTTTATTCTAATACGCAAAGTTTATGAATCCTTTTACTGATAATTACTTGTAGCTTTCATTAGAACCCTCTCCATTTTCTAAGTATTATCTCCAATAATTGTCTAATTAAAACCTCCAAATTGCAGGAAAATCAGTCATTCTATTAAATTTAGTACAAGTTTGCTGTAGTTTTCCAATTGATTGTATATCTAAAAACTCTGTAATATTCATCAGTAGGTTAGTATTTAGTTTATTTATATAGCAGATTTTCTTATTTTCCTATTATTCTTCCCTTTTCACCCATTTACGAAGTCTTTGAATACTATAGCCACGTCTTTCCTTGTAATATCCGTAAAATGAGTAAATTCTCTGTGTAAAGCTTGGGATTTGTATAAGTAAAACCAAAACAATAAAAATCATTATGACCATAGTGATGTCTATTATCAAATTCACGAATTAGTTTAATATTTGCTAAAACAACAGCTCACTTTCTTCCTCATTTTCCAATAATCTATGAAAATGCCTCAAAATAATCAGAATTGTATCAGCAGCTCTCCATAAGGTTATGATTAGCCCAATGGCCATTATAAAAGTGGCAATATCAGTGATACAAATCAAAAGATCTTTAGTTAATATCTTCCTGTGTTCTTTATCAGCTTACTGTCTTGAAATCAACCAAAAGTCAAACACTAATCTTCAAATTGTAATTACTTTTGGTATAAGTAAAGGTAGTAAAACTAAATCTAGTAAACTTTCATATAAAAAGAACTTGATTTAATTATTTGGCAACTAATGCTGCTATTTTAGGACTTGATACTGATGGTATCTTAGAAATCAAACATAGCATAAAAGGAAGAATACACTAATTAAAAGTAAGGCCATTTTTTTACTAAATCAACTCCAAGAATAAGTGGCTTCTCGTACTCCTTTCACTAGCAAAACAGGTGTTACAATTAGAGGGATAATAATGAAGCTGTAGAAAAAGTAAAGGCTCAAAGGAATTGTAAAAATCCATGCTAATACTATTGCACTAAATACCAAATTTCCTAACAGTCCGAAAGGTCTTAGCTTTAGTGCTGATTTTTTTATTATTAAAGCGTAAAGTGATAGGGGACTGAATACTAGTTTAAAGGGTTTTGATCTTAGTAATCTTGCTGTTTATTATATTGATATAACCAATAATCTTATGAATAGTTCGTATATTTATCTTGGTGCGTGAAATGGCGAATACAATGGAAATCTATTTCTATCTAAGTCCTCAATATTATTTAGTAAATTCAGTAATAATATCATATATCATATAATATGTAGGAAGAAAGGCCCTAGTACACTCTCTAATATATGAGCACTGACTTAAGTGAAATAGTAGTAAGTAGGTAGTAATAGTAGTAATAGTTTTATTAGCAAGATGAGTACCGTTATAATCGTTTATATTGACAGTATTATCCAGTTTATGATTTAGGCTTACCTAGATAAAGCTTATCGGCTGCATTATTGATAAATTGAGCACAGAATTCTAATAGCAAATCTATCCAATGACAGCATTAAATATACTGCATTTTCTATAAAAATTAAGCCTATTTAAATCAATCTTAGTGCGAAAATCCATTATAAAGATTTGAACTGAAGATGAGTTTCTACTTTTTATTATTCCACATATAAATGGTTATGCCAATGGTTCAGTGATTAATTATCCCATACAACGAAATTGTCTTAGGCTTAGACTTAATTAAATGTAAAATTCACTTTTCGTAACAATAAGCCTACAATTTTTAAAGGTAAGATTAAAATATGAGGCAAATAAATCAGAGTCTTGGAAAACTAATCTATAGTTATCAGCTTAAATCCAAGCAAGTAATCTTACTAATCTTTTGATAAAGTATTATTATTCTAAGCATATTATATATAGCTATCAATACAAAGGCTTTTATAATTATCCTCAAATGCAAATTCATTAATAGCTTATCTTGGCAAATCATTTTTCCATACTTTTTCATATTAAAATTTCCATATAGGATGAAATTAGCAATCTTTGTTAAATTTATTACAAGTTTAGCTCAGTTGAGAAATTGATTTGATGTCTAAAAATTTTGATATTTCTAGGGTTAAATTTCTTGGTAATTTTGTTATTGTTGCTTTATTATTAACTTGTTAACTTTTGTTAAAGCCATAATATCTCATAATTTTCTGAATTAATGTCTTTTCTCTTTAGCAATAGGTATGCACTAATTTATACACTCTGTTTCAGTAGGATTTTGCCTTCACCATAAGAATTAAAATAATGATTCCCATAACAAAGCAAATGATATCTATACTTAATGCCATGAATTATCTTAAAACTTTCCTGAAAAGTGACGATACTACCTTCTCCTAATTAAAAAGCATCTTAAAGTGATAATGAATCAAGAAATACACAGTAGAGAGTCTCCATATTGTCACAACTAAAACTACTGTCATAATTATAGTTAAAACATCTTCAAAGCACCTATACCATTGTTTTCTAATTATCTTCCTTTACTCATTACAACTTACAACTTTTTGGATTAGGGTCAAATCATAAAATAGTCTCCAAATGAAGACTAATTTGATTAAGAAGAATGGTAAAACTGTTAAATCTTTAATCAATTCCCATACTGTTTTGAAAGCAAGCTTGTTTAAACTCCATCTACCCTTTTTAACATGTTTAAACCATCTATATAATAAAGGTATTCTATAAAGGGTAATAATAACAACGAGTAGAATGGGTATAAATGGTAAGTCCATTAACGTTTGCTTTAGATTCTAGTATATCATGGTTCTTCTTTCTGTTGCATTATCCATTTAGCTTAAGATTTTGAGTAAATGTACTGATCTTCACAAGAATGGTAGTTAAATTATCAACAGTATTAAAAATACTAGATCAAATACCAACTACTTAAATTGATTAAGTACTTATACAATCCAAATTCTAAAATTGGGAGAATATTACCAGAATAAAGGATTAAAGATGCCTTGTACGTATGATGCTCTGTATATTGTTAGATTTAAGATGATGTATATAGGAAGCACAGTGTAGAATAATATACTATCAATAAAATGCGTAAGTATTGAAGTTCTTAATCTTTGTAGGGTAATTCCTTATCTGATATCTACTACAAAGGCTCATATTCTGACTATAAAAATAACCATAATAGTAAGGGGGATCAACAATGGTATACTTATAAGAATATTAAACCATAGTTTATAAATTTGCCCAGGAATTTCCTCTAATGAATTATTTAAGAAAATATTCTTTAAAGCTGGAATAGGAAAAACCAATACAATAAGCAGAGGAATCGAGTAAAAGGCCGGCAATTCATATAGTCCTATAACAAAATTAACCCATAAAAAGCAAAATAAAACTCTTAAGTCAGCGTTTCTGGCATCTTGATACAACTTTTATAATCTCCATGGTATTAATATCATCAGTATTATTAACGGTAGAGACACTAGATTGAGTAGGGCAAATAAAAAGTCTTCAAGTAATCCATTAACACTCTATCCGTCGTGTCTAGGCTTAAAAAATAAGCCTACAATTGTACTCCAAATAAGTAGTTTGATTGTAATAAAGAATAATGTTTTATAGAAATAGCCAGTTTATTCCCTCAATTAGATAAGAAATATGCTGCTGCTTTACAATCGAATTAAATTGTAATAATACTCTAGAATAACTAAAAGGCATAAGGCAAGGTACCAAAGATGCAAAAAGGTTAAATAGTAGAGCAATATTAAGGGTCCTAACCAAATCATTGTTGAAATTATAGCCGATGGAAGACAATAGACAATAATTCTTAAAATGTTTAGTAGGCTGGTATAATCTGTTAATGTGTAAACACTTTTACTTAAAATGATCTATGCAACTTACTCTAAAAGTTTTTCCATTGCCGAACGTAAAATAAAGTTTAATCATAGCAAAAGTCTATAGGGGATTTTCAGAATGATAACTACCAAGGCCTCTACCATTTTATATAAAAAATAGTTTAATATGCCAATATATAGATAAGCTTATTTGAGGTTATGTTATAATACTTTGAGGAAATAATACGTAGTTTTAAACCTATAAATGCTGATAAACCATCCAAATAAATTCTAAAATCGTTAAAAAGTAAATTCAATAATAGTTTAAAGCATATATAATAACTAGAGAGCATTATTTTAGTAAACTACTAAATTAAAAATCTATAACCTGTTAAAAAATTTGATACCTGCAACAGTTATTCCTTCATTTTCTTAGAATTTAAACTTATCTCTCTTCGATTATTTCCTATTTTTCATATGATACTTTTAAACATCTTAATAAATATCAAACTTTTTTGGAATTTAAAATTTTAGATCTAAATCAAATTAGGCAAGAATAGAATTGATAGCTTTCTCAACCTTATTTTCTAAATTTTATCTAGCAATTCAATCAATTTATTGGAAATTGTGAATTTATAATTCAAGCTATCTTTGATTAACAGAAGAATAGTAATAATTTTACAATTCATTATATTTAATTAAGTCACTAATATAATAAATGATCACTTAAATAATTTATCTATTTATTTCTAAAGTCTTTTTCCTTTCAAAGTCGTTTATATTAATTAGTTTGTTTTATAATATTTGCAAAGAAATATTACTTAATTTAAGAGCTGCACCTTAGGTTAAGTTGTATGCTTCCTATTAAATTGAATCAGGTAGCAAAAGTTTAAGTAATTGAATTCTTTATATTATTGTTGATAGTTCCTAGAATAAATTTTATAACTAAGGGTTATTCTTTTGGAAAAAGCTATCGTTAATATGCTTTTGCTCAATATACAGCATTCTTTTGTATCGATCTAATCTTTAGCTCAATACGAGCATTTTTTGTTGGTGTTCATCTTTTACTTTCATTAATTACCTTTTTTTATGTTTTCTCTTCTTAATTTAAGCTTTTAATTTCCTAAGTTCTTATTCTACTACACTATAATCAATCCCAATTTTTTAGATATGATTTTAATTAATCTCTACTTATTGCTATAAGTCAATTTTATCCTCCATATTCATAGTATTTTAAAGCATTTCTTTCTTATTTTGCAAAGATTGGGTTAATTTAATCGCTTAGTTATTTAAATCTTATATAACTGCATTCTTTTATTCATATCTCTGTTTTAATAGGTCAATTTTATCTTATTATGTGTTTATTTCAGCATTGCATTTATTCAAATCTTACTTAACTTAGTTTTAGTAGCTTAAATTACTATTGAAAATAGCTCTTATAATTCCAGCATTGTTATTATAATCCATCATTTCCTTGATTTAATATTTTCCTTAAACCTAGTATATTTTATCTAAAAACTCGTACTTTTTATGACTATACTCTTATCTTCTAGCTAAGTCTATATACTAGGCAAATAGCTTTCTATAAACAACTGAATTCTTCGTTACAAATGTTATTCTTTGAGCTCCTTCTCTCCTTAAATACCTCTTCCTCCCTTAGATCTCTCTCGAATCTAGTCAAAACCTATCTTTAACAATAGTTGGATCAATTATTTTCCCATAAGTTTCAAAAGGCAGTTATCCATAAGTATTATCACCCCAACAAAATAAGTGATTATTCTAATCATATGCATATGAAAAATTCTACCCTGCTGCAATTAGAAAGATATCACTAAGTATAATTCTTTAGGGTTGTACAACTTTTGAATAATTCCCTGTTCCTAATTATCCGTAAAAGTTGCTGCCCCAAGATCACACATACTTTTACGAATCCAAAGCCAATACATGCTCATTACCTGTAGCCATCATTATTATCTGTACACTTGATGTTCCCTTTATCATTCTAGGAACCATTTATGGACTTTCTGATTGATTGTCTGGTGCATCTTAAAGACAGGCTGATATCTCTCCTCATCCCCAGATAGTTCCATCGCTCAGTAAAGCAAATGAGTTAAAGTTTGTAAAATTCAGACTATTTATATGGGCTTAAAAGTTTTTGTATAAAAAGGGCCAATAGAGGGGATATCCTTCAGGAAGTTTAGTTTCCGTTGAACCAGCTATCCAAACATCATTTCAAGACATACAGGATTTAAAATCACTTTTGCATTAACAGCAGATATTTGGTTTGTCTGGCCTTGGATTAAAAAAGTGTCTCTTTTTCATATTTATTAAGCTTATACGCAGGTATGGATGATTATAATAAAAGTAATTGATGAATAGTTCGGAGGATGATTAATTAACTGTCTTATGAAGGTTATAATGGGATTTATTAGAAATAGTATAAATAAAATGTATATTTAGTCAATTAATCGTAATATATCCAAATAAAGACCTAAAATTATATTAAATATTATTTATTGTAAAATTATAGTTCAAATTAAAATTTAGTACTTTTGTCGTGTTGTTAAAGCTGCATTCTTCATGAATACGAGAATTCATTTGCATGCTACATAAACTCATCCTAGAAGCTTGAAATTTCTATTTATGTTTTTAATTTTGGAATTTAAACATTCTATTTTTATTTATCTAATAGTACAATGTCTTATAAATTAAGATTTGTTACTTTATTATGAACAGTTTCCTAATACACCTATTCAATTGGAATCTTCATATTATTCAATTCTTATATAAGTTTTACCAATGCATTATGCTTACTTTATAAATTACGTAAATTTTACTTAATCTTCTTAAATTACTTGTCCTTGATTTCGTATTTAACCTATTAACAACAAATTTAGGCTTATTAATTCCGACAACCTTAACAGTCTTATTGGTTCTTTATACTAATCAATTTATCATATTCTAATTTGATTTAATGGAATAGACTTTTTTACGGGTTTAAAAGCAAATTTATTGCTTAAATAAAGCAATTTTAGACATTTAAATGCTTTTCTTTAAAACTTTTACTTTAAATGTTTCTTAATTGTTAAGAGATCGTATTAAATAGGTTTGTATTATTATATAATGAATTGAAAGATTGCTTAGTATTTACTAACAACTTTCTCTTGTTTATGTCTGATTTCCCTAATCTATTATAAAAGGTTTTATTCTTATCAAAATAGTACTTCCTTGTTTTATCTCTAATAGTTTTCTTCATTGAATCTTTAAGTTCATCAAAATTATTTAAAGACTTAGAAAAATCAGATCTATTAATTTAGTGTTCCTATACCTTACAATTCTTTAACACTGATCTATTTCTCAATCTTTAATCCATTTTACTTAATATCAAAGAACACAAAACTGCATAAAATATAATCTAATCTAACCAATTTGCAATATAATTGGCAATAGTTCTTCTAGCACTTTTCAGCTCAGGAGGATCATCAGGTGTAGGAGTATATAAATCTACACAATGCCCGCAATCATTGCAATCTACTAACACAGCCGGCCTTAGTTCACTTTCCCATTGCCTAACAGAAGCCCACTGCCAGGGATCCTCCCCTCCATTTATATAAATTATATTGCTTCCCTCATAACTCAAATAAGAAGCTGTTGAATTAGTATTGGGAAGTGGCAGTCCACCAGGATAATCAAAAATCATGTTACAGAACCAATACCAGTAATCAAGATCAAGCAATTCAGACCTCATTTAAAACTGAGAAGGTCCTTGCAAAAATCCTACTTAAGTGCATTTTTGCCAGTACCATTGTCTACCCGATAAGTGAGTAAACCATAGATAACTTCTGAGTGTTTATAAGTCATATCCAGAGGGCTCAGTAATTCCGTATTTATCCCCTACTGATTTCACACTTCTCAGTTTGTCTAGAATATTATCAGACCCTTATAACCCAGAGCACAGTTCTGTTCGATGCCCGTATTAAATCAATTCAGCAATAACATCAGTTACGTAAAATATAAAGGGTCTTTAGTCCCATTCTGAGAATTGTTAAGTTGCATTGAAAATATCAGAGACTTAATCTATTGTATTATTCTTATAAGCTTAGGTCAAATAAACAGCGATATCTTAAATAGATTAAATGCAGTCTGGGCCACTCTTAGCAGCTGAGAGATATACCTGCTTGTCAAAATCTGTATAGTATAGAATCGGTTTAACTACACCTGATGAGGACCAGGACCCGACTACTAAATCGGGATAACGGGTTCTAAACCAAGCTGATAAAGCTCCAGGATAGCTTCCTCCAATAACAATTCATTTCGGTATAAATCCATTTAAAGCTTCAATCTCTTAATTCATGGATCTAATAAAATGAGCTATGTCTGATAAAGCTTATTCAATAGTTAAGTAAAAGTACAGTTAAGGTAAGGCACTCGCCTCTCCATATGGAAGCGATTACCCGTAATAGCGGTGTTCTAGTACAAAAAATCTGGCTTAGTGGAATTTAGCTAGCTGCATAGGGAAAAGTCGTGAATTCGGAACTCCCGGACATTCATATTCACCACAGAGGTAAATAAAGACTGGCCCAGATTTCTGGTTTCAGTATGTTTAAACATCTCAGTATCTTTATTAAAAAATTCCAGCTTCTGTTTAGGGTAAGTGGAAGTGATTAAGAGTCTGATTAAATCACTTTAGTTACTAATCGAATTTCTGTATAAAGTATACCAGGTTTTCCATAGAGTAGACTAGTGTTATTAAAAGGGGAAACATTTTTATTATAAAATACTTAAAAACTAGCATTTGAGGCAGCTTCATCTATTGAACTGGAACTCATTGAATTTTCCAAAAACCTATTGTTTTTTTGTAGATTTGCTAATAAATTGTTAGAAACTTTAGGAGAATTTATACAATCTTGAAAATTGTTTGATTGATTTGATGTAAATGAGCTATCATCTAGCCCAAAATCCTCTAATACTTCTATCTGATTTTTACTACTAAATTTATTCAAGTTTTTAGGGGAATTTATGCTATTCAAAGAGTTCAGCATTGAGTTTTTACTTTCTGCTCCAATACTGAATTAATCATTTGAATCTAATAATGAAATTCTTTATACATGATCAGATCGGTCATTCTGCTGAATTTTACTTGATTATAAATTATAATGAGACATTATTTCTTCAAACTCATCATAATGAATACATACATATTCTTCCTCTTCCTCATATTGCAAGGCCTCCAGAATTATTAATATATGATCTTATTCTATATCTAATCCCAGTCTTTTTAATCCTTATGCGAACATATCTGGGTAAAGAATGGACTTCTTATCTGGCTTAAAAACATCTCGTAAACTTAAATTTGACTTTCTTAAAGCCTCTGATATCATTGCTAGGAAGTATCTAACAATTTAGGCCCTTTCTTCATCATCTAAGCTTTCACTTTTCTCACTTTAATCTTCTTACTCTAAAGATCCATATGCTTCTAAAAAGTGCTAATAAGGTACTTCATTTAGTGTATTTTTATGAGAATAGAATAAAAGTTGCATATATCTATTAATATTTTAGTCAAATTGTATATTTTGTTATTTCAATACATTTTGGAATTGTTGAAGGGATATGATTCCTGATTGCTTAGTATCAAGTTTCTGGCATTGTGAACTTATCTAATTCTTTTTATTACTGATAACTTAAGAAATTTCCTTATCAAAATCTGACTCATCTTCTTCATTAAAAACTTTCCAGTCTTAGAGATGATTTTGCAATACTTGATTGACTTATTAAGATGTTTTAGGTTCCGGAGCTAATATACTAACTAGTTAATCTAAAATACTATTATTTGTAAGGCTTAAAGGTTCTGCAGTTAATATCTTTTTAATATCATTTTTATTTAGCTTTTGCTAAGTATTTTATGTGAAAATTACATTTGGAATATTTTCCTTAGAGATTCTGTGTAATTACATTCTTAAGGCTATATGCTCTAGTAGTTCTTTAACTGAGTTGTTTAGTTATTAATTTTACTAAGTAGGTTATACAACAGGAGCATTTTTTTACTATTTTTCTTAGTTAGGTAGATTAGGAACCTTTTATTGCACTTAATCCCCTTATTGCAGCACTTTTTATATGATATTTATAGATATTTTGCCTTATATTTTCCCAAACAATTGTTAAATTGCTTCATTATATTCGTTTTGAGGGATTATAATACCTAATTTTGCTAAAGTCTTAAGAAGGTCCTATAAATCTATTATACCATTTTTCTATATATCAATGCTTTGAATGAACTGAGGAATCTTAATCCTCTTTTAAGAAATATATTGATTAATATTCTTAACAAATAGATTCTCCTTAGATTGGCCTTAAGACAGTTAAGCAATAGTCTAATCCTTCTTCTACAGCTATTCATTCCACTTCTTAGATTCAATTTAATGCATATCTTTTTGCTATTTTAAATCAGCTTAGTTTTCCTTTAACAGCCTTTTTAATTATTAAATCTTCTCTTTCAATACTTAATTTTCCCCCTTATTAAAATCACTCCTTTCCTTTTACTTTGCTGATTAATCAGACTTTAGCAATCCTTTCTCAATTTCATCTCTTTCTTTTACTACTTCTTCTAAATGATGTCTTAGCCTAGTACACTCATCAGCATATGCCTATAACTCAATTTTCATCTCCTCAATTCTAGCTTCTTTGAGCTTTTTCTCTAGAGCTTTTATTCTTTCATCCTTTTAAGCTATTATCGATCTCATATCTTGTATTTCTTTTTTAATCGGGTCTTTATTAGCCAGTCTTTTGCTATGTTAGGAAGGACTTTAGCGCTCATGCTGTACTTTTTATTTTTCTTGCCTTTATGGTCTTATTTTTCTATGTGATTTTGCATTTTCTCGTATAATAGAACTTATTTTATGCTTTAGGACCAATTTTTAATCAAATTGTAGTTACTTGTCTAGCCCAGTTTTTTTAGAGCGTATCCTTCCTAAAAAGGATTTATTAGTATTTCTCCTAACACCACTTCTAGGCCTTGTCTTTTACTTAATCGAAGAAGCAGGCCTTAGGTTACTTTTCTATCTAATAGACCTACTTGACCTATTATCACAATTTTTAGCACTGACAGGTCTTTAAGATTTAACCTTTAACTTCTGAAATTGCTGAAAATCTAAGTCAACATTGTTTTCTTTATCCTAATAGGGAGAATAATTCTATTTTTATTCAAAGCGTCTAGGTTTACTAGATGACATTTTAAAATTTTCAATTGAAAATATTCAAAATTAACTAACTAAAGTTTGCTTCTTAAAGGTACTGTTCTACGTCCAGGACCTTTATAATTAGCCGAAGGACTAATCATTTTATTATTTAATTTCTGCTCTGCAATATGAGCACATCATCCTGGTATTCTAGCCAATGCTGAAATAGCGTTGAATAAGTTGACAGGTATTAAGCATTGTTTCATTATCAATGCAATATAGTAGTATACATTTGGATGAATTTACAGTTTTTAAGAAATATAACTATCCACTGAATCAGCTATTCTATGTAATTACCTATCTCCAAAGGGCTAAAGTGATAGTTTTTCCGATGCTTTATGCAATAGTTGAATTCTAGTATCTTTCTTTTTAAATAATCAGTGTCCAAAGCCAAGCACCCTT